>VYZQ01034453.1:52127-79882 GCA_013400655.1 Mystacornis crossleyi | reverse complement strand
CTGCAGTTTCTGCCTCACAGTATTGAGCCATTTCTGCAAGTACATACAGAGTGACAGAACTGCATGTAAAATGCCCGACACTTCTCACAAAAAGGCACAATGGTTTGGCCATTTCTGCAGGTTCGGGGTATGAGAAGTCATTAATATTTTTAATTTATGTCTAAGACGATCCAGTGTAGTTGGGCAGCCAAAGACAGTAACAGAAGGTACCAAAAACTTTTCAGGCAAAACAAGCATAGGACAAGGACTGGAACACAAAAAGCCTATGCCTTCTTCAGTATACTCCCTCACAAATCTGGGATAAGGTCAGGCTACCCATTGTTTCCCCGCTACACATCAGCATTTGTCCAACTGCTGGTAAAGGAGCTCCAGATCTCTATCACTGACTAGCCTGGAGAAGGTCAGCTTGCCACTGCTCTCAGCTCATCTGTGTACTGCTCTGAGGGATCCACCATCTGGCAAATCCAGCAGACATCAAATTTACAGAGCTGAATTTTTTGTTGTCGTTTGGGTTGTTTGTATTTCTCAGTTTAAGGTAGATGCTTGTGTGTAGCATAGGAATGCTTTACATTCCTCACAGAAAGGCAAGGAAAGCCACCCACTTTAATACTCATGCAATAGGAGACTGAATTATTATACAGACTTCAGTAAAATACTCCATACTACTTTCCTCCTGGTGTTCCTGCTTCATCCAACCCAAGGAATGAAAGGTTGTCACTTAATCAGCACTCATTTAATATTTTGTTTTCTTGTCATTCAGCTTGTGGCCCTTGGCTTTCTTTATGGTGCGCTGTCCAGTCCTCACTGTAGGAACAAAATTCATCGTTTCCTTATGGCCTCAACCTCATCACACATCTCTACAGCATCCAAGTGCTTTGAAGTATTTACAACCCAACTCATGCAATTCCACTGAAAATGCTGTATTACCCTCACTTTACAGAAAGGCAGCTGATGCACAGAAGGATGTAGCTTTCTGGAAAGGTCAACATCACATATTCAGAGTGCATATTCTGCTATTCCAGTTTAAACATTTAGAGTTTAATCCTTAACATCAGACTGCATGTGGGCACACACAGAATGCCAACTGGAAACAACAGAGAGCTGCAAAACTTCTGCAGTGCCTTGCAGGATGGGAAAGGATGCCTTTCTCTAGGACCGTGTTCTGCTGCCAAAGGCTCCTTTCCCCTTCTACCAATGCCTGCCTCATTTGTCATGTATCTTCTAACTTGAGTTCTTAGTGAAAAAGAGGTAGAAAACAAGGACTCAGAGTCAATGGAATGGAAATGTGTGGAAGGAACATGGAAGCCGTCTAGTCTGCTTGCTTCCCATGATGCAGAAAGAGGTAGGCTCTGCCTTACTTTATGCTCCAGGACCAGCAATTCCTCCATCTTTCCAGGTAATTCTATGTCAGCATTTTGCTGCTTGCAGAACTGTTTGCATTTTCCTCGTGAAGCCTAACCTACATTTCCTTGCCATTGCTCAAAAGTTTTGTCCTACCCACTGCGGACAGAAAGAGCACATATGTCCTCCTTTGGAGAAATTGGCTTCTTCCCACAGTCACAGCTTCTCACCAGAGCCACACTCTGCATTCACAGTCCTGCTAGGAATGCAGCGTGTGATCAAATGAGAACTGTGTCCACGACACCATGGTGGGATGACGGGAGGAGCAAATCAGGATTTGGCAGGCATCCTTGATGATTGCATTGCCTAGCAAGGTCTTTGCTGCCCACCACAACTAGGTTCTTCTAACATCATTCTTCAGAAGTGTATTTGCGTACGTGCATATTATTCTTTATAGTCTATTTATGTACACATGTATTTTAGTAAGTGCCACGCAAATTCAGAAACTGATGCAATAGGGTAACACTGCAGCAGCCAAACAGCACAGACCTGGTGACAGCCCTTCCCAAAAATGTAACCAGAGTATTGTTTGAAGTTCTAAGACTTACTCTTTGATGCTCCGAGCACATACTTCCTCTAATGCTCTTAAACAAACATCCAATTTAATTTATCAGCCACTGACATTCTCATGCTTGATGGTGACTAGCAGTTCTGCATTAAATTAAAATTTATGCCCAAGCTATTCTACCACGTGGCTGGCCACAAACAAAGAGCCCAGGAGCAATTGTGCTCTTTTCAGCCTACCCCATTTTCTCACTAGAGGGCTGAAGGCAGTGGGAGGCTCTCTCTGGGGAGAGCCTTTACCGCTCACATTAGCAAAGTTCCCAGGAAAGGAGTAGAGCAGATTCCTACAACTGACAGGAAAAAAAAACCCCAAACTCTACTCACTGGATCTCAGTGCTTCTGGTACCATCTGGTGTAGCTCCAGAGATGGTCTGAACATGTCCAGCCAGCAAGATGCTCTTCTGCTGAGAGTTGAAGAGTTCAGTAGGAAAATCAGTTATTCAAGACGAATTTTATGAATGCCAGATAGTAAGGAAAAGCTTGCAAAATCAGTCTTTAAATCAGCTGTCCCAAGGCTCCCTGCCACTACTGTATGTTTCTTCAGCTGCAGAGTGAAATAGCAACAAGTTTCCCTCTGTGAGTCTCTGCTCAGTGGAGATCTTGATGTTGATTGCTTCATCCTGCCCGGGATGAGGCTCGCTGCGAGGGCTGGACTTCTGCCTGGAGAGCCACGCTTACTTGTGTGAGGGTGTACTTTCGGCTTGCTGAAAGCACCTATGAGGCAGGAGTGTATATATGTTAAGGACGAACGGGGATAATAATTTAAATTGCTTAATAGTATAGAAAGAAATAATTTCTGTCGCTCACTATGCTCAGATGAAGTCGCATGCGGCTTAAAAAATAAAACAAATGAAACCCCTAGAGTTTGTGTGCACACTGCATTCAATCTTTGTCCATCTGTTCTGTGATACAGCTTTCAAAGCTTGCAGTAGTAACTTCATTGCCCCAGAGTTGTTCTGAACACTTAACTCGTCAGCACATACCTCAACAAGAATATTTCCATTTCTGCATCATCATCCCACAAATGAAAACCACTAATGCAAAACAGCTGATATTTCAGATTTCATCAGCTAGAAGAGTGGACAATATTCAAATCTCTTCAGTGCAGATTAATTCTGTTAATAATAGAGTCAGAGGGTACAAACCACAAAGAAGGAAAAAAAGCATATGCCTTTTATCAATGTATATTGTAAATTTTTCAAATGATCTGAAACAATCCATTTCATTGCTTCTCATAAAAAAACTCTTTAGCAATTCGCACCTAGGGGTGTTCACAACAGAAAACTAGACAAGTAGTTTTGACAGTTCAGTGCTGGCAAGCTAAGGAAAGGACCACCTGTCCATCCCTACTCCTAATGCTGCTATTGATTGGCTGTCTTTTAACTGCTCCAGGAAGAGGCAGGGGGAATCCAAAAGGAAAATTTAAACTCAATGCTGAAAAAATTCACAGTGAAGCACTCTGTAGAGTGGCGTCTCTGAACAGCTAGTAGCAGTCCAACCAGCTGGGCTGTTTAGGAGTGGATTGGCCCAAACACCAAAGCACACAAACCCCCACGGTCTCAGTCTTTTACAGGCAAGACAAAAATCAACCTACTGAAAAGCTTTTTCTCTCTTTAACTATTATGCTGGGGACGGTGAGAACAGAAAACTGCCCAATTGTAAAGGTGCAGGGACTTTTGTGAATGTGCCCCAGCACTGAAACTAGTCCATCCTTGTTCCAGAAAAAAAAAACATTTCCTGTTTTTGCAACAGGAAGCCAGGGTCTCAGCATGATATTCCGCCAGAAATAATGTCAGTTTTCTCCCCTGCTAGCTTGCCCTGTGATCTTGTCATTCAGCTGCAGGGCCGTGCGACAGGCACAGGTAATCACCAAAGCAACCCAAAAACTATAAGCTTTCCACAGTCACTGACTGTAAAACACAGCTGATGTTACGTGGGTCTGGAGCTTTGCTCAGAGTGACTGTAGAGCTCAGCCTTTCAAGCCCAGTGGCCATTTTCATGCTCCCGTGTGTGATGCTCTGCCCAGCTCTCCCCTCATTGAGGCAAGGCCAAAACTGCCTTCATAGCTGTAACTTGTCAGTGCTGCCAATCCCATGTCTCCACTTTAGAAGTCAAGTCCAGCACAGTGTGGATACCCTGTGTTTCTAAAAGAAACATTATTTCCACCTTCCCTTGCTCACAGATAAACTTGAGAGCAGTTGCTCTGACATAATAAGGGTCAGCTCCTGGGCTGTAGGACACAGTACCAGCTACAAAGCTACTACAAACCAGCTACAAAAAAAATAAAGAAAGAATTTCCTTTGGTCCCACTGTACAAAGTTGATAGTGGGGATTTTACTTCCTCAGGGTGTTGCTCAAAAATTTTTGCCCATTTATTCTGCTTCAGTGACCCTTGGTTTAAGTATTGGCTCTCAGCAATACAGGATTAGAGAACAGACATGAAAACCAACTGTATTTAAAAACCCCATTTCAAATACTCGTTCTTTGAATTTCTTCCCTTTGATGCTGATATTTCTGCTGTCTCCACTGTTACCTACAGAATCTACTGGCAGCAGAGGGCTGAAAGTCAGCTCAACAGATGCTGGAAATGCCACTGCTCCCACTGAGCTCATCTGAGAGACTGCTGGCTCTGATGAAGTGCACTGAGACTGAGAGCATGGCAGAAGGAAATTATGCTTCATTCTGCAATTAGTATAGCAAGATGTACTGTTCACTCAAACTTTCTCCAAGTTGTGATTAATGTACAGAGACAAAACCCACTAGTCTTTGTCAGTCACCAGCCTCTCTGCAGGAGCATATCTGAATTTCTACTTCCCATGGGCAAAGGCCGCTTCACAGTCCTCTTATTGGAGAGTAGAACAAGCATCTTCATGCTTTCTCCATGGGCTGTCCCCCATAACTAGACCCAACTCTACACAGCCAGCATGGATCCAATCTCATCCACTTCCTCTGTCTCCTCCGCCACGTGGACCACACAGCCCTTGGACAGCTGAGTTCATGTGCCTCGAGGTCTCTGCTTCCAGGGCTGACAAGTCTTGTCCCCTGTCAGCCTCCAGGGCTGACAAAGTTGTGTCTTTGCACTTCCTTCAGACCTCTTTCTCACTGGTTTTGTTCACTTCACTTGAAAGTTTTTAGGGGCATATATCGTTTCTTCTGAGGCTGAGCAGCTTCTTCGGGTCCTGCTGGTTCCAGCACTTGAAGCAATAAGCCATCATCATATCTGTGATGGTAATGTGGTGCTGACACTGGACAGCTTGGATTCTGACCAAAATATCAGCCTGACCTCCCAAATCTAATTTCAGGCCTCCAGTCACAGAGTTTTGACTTTAGATTTTGCTTTAGACCTCTTTTTTTTTTTTTTTTTTTTTTTTTTAGCGCTGATNTTTTTTTTTTTTTTTTTTGAGTAGACTTGTGATTCAGAAATGCAAAGGTTTGGCAATCACTCTAGCCCCTTTCAAATAACATCTTAATCTGCTGCTAAAAAGTACTTTAAAAACTCATAGAAATACATTCTTCCACACATTCTTAGTGAAATAACTAAATAAAGCACTAGGCATTAATTTCAAAGAAAATAGTTAAAAATGTCACTTCAGTTTAAAATGTCATTGGTCATTTTCATATAGCAACTGCTGTTCATGCCGTACCATTTAATTTCAGCCATGTATTTATAATCACCAAAGGTTTTCCCCAATATGTAATTTTCTCCATCATCAGAATATCATTGCAAGCAACACCTCATGGGAAACATAGTAAAGACAGCAAACCTGCTTGATTAGAATTGCTGGCTGCGAGGCAAGCAACACTGAGCAAAATTATAGGTCACCTATGATCCCACAGCATTAACCCTGTGCCAGCAATTAATACACACAGATATTAATTTTAAAAAGACTACCACACAAAAGCCCCAGCACGACATGCACAAGGGATCTGATGCCTCCAAATCAGAACTGGACACAAAGAATGAGCACACCAAAGGGGATGCCCAGAAATTGAACCGAAGTCTCCTGAAAGCTGAAATACTACCAGCGCATAAAGCAGGAATGAGCAAAAAAAAAAAGCCGGTGGAAGGAAGGAAAGGGAGGGGGAAATGTACTTTGATAGCAGACAGAGGATGATGTTTTTTGGCACAGCCAATATGGCAAAGGAATGAGAAAAATGAACAGTCACTGGGGGCCTGTGGTCAGATCACGACATCTGTTAAATGCAAAACACACAGTCCCACTTTGACTATTTCCTTTATGTTTACTGCATAATGGGGAGAAAAGGAGTTGAGATGATAAGTTGTGAAAACACAGCATGAAAAATTACAGATTTTGTTGACATTTGAGAAATGAAAATGCTTTCAAGATGAGAGCCCAATTGCTGATGGACACCTGGTGACTTTGCTGGATAGAATGGTTCTCTAGATGTCTTCACCTCTGATGTATGGCTTCTGTGGAGCAAGAAAATATTCAAGCCTGAGAGCTTTTGCTCAGCTCTCAAGTTTATTCACTCAAAAGTTTTTGTAAATTAAAAACATGTTGGCACACTCAGGTCATGCACTATGAAATGAACTTTCTTGAAACCCAGGCAAAACTTTCCACTTTTCTAAAAAAAAAAAAATTGCCTAGAAGTCCTGAACACAATAAAATATGAAGGAGTAAGCTGAGAGGTTGCAAACAGGAAAAACACTTGTTTGACAATATGAACAGACATATACCATTTCATTCTCAGGAGATCTCACTTCATTTCTTTTTAAATTGCTGATGCTCAGAACTGAGAAGGTGGGGTTTCTATTTCAGACTGTTAAGCACACTGGGTTCTGAGAGCAGTTAAAACATGACTACCTGACACACATCTATGCTCTTCTTCCTTTGCTCCTTTATATTCTTATGCTTTATTTTTTCCAATTTGCCTATTTTTCAACATGGTTTTTTAATTCCTCTTCAGGTGTGCCTTGCATTTGCTTGTGTTCCCATATTCCCAGGTGCATATGGGTAAGGAGCCTAGCTCTGCATGCTGAGGTTTGAAGAGATTATATGAGGTTGGAGAGAGCCTGACTCTGTTGTGCTTGTCAATAGTTCACCTCCAGCTAGTGTAAGCAGAAGGAATTTTTTTTCCAGTTTCTTCTTGGACCACAAGACTTCCCTTAGAGAACTTCATTACTTGGCTCTGGTATAGTAATTTTTCAAACTGGGTCTGTGAATGTCTAAACCTAAATAAACAGGAAACAATTGTAGTCTTGGACAGTTTAGGGACTAGCAACTGCTGTGAACTCAGACAGTGGAAGCAGAAATTTTGGGTGTTTGAGAAATGGGGAAAGATTTGCTCATTTTCCCTTGCGCTAGACTGACAAATGAAGACTATTCATCTGCTGGAGTGGGTGAGGATTCTCCCAACATCTGTATTTTTGCCAGTGCCTCTCACATAAGTTGAATATTCCTGCTTAGGTGCATCCTGAAATCCAAATGCAAGACTACAGCAGAACTGGAAAATAAGCCCCTAAACGCAGAAGTGTAGCTGATCATACATTTGAGTCAGGTTGGAGTCTTTGTCAGGTAATGGGATTCTACAAACAATGAATCATTCCAGCTTGACTTAAAAACATCTAGTGCAGACTATTTAATTGTGACACTCCAAGATTGATGATGTTTTGTATGATCCCATCTCCCGCTGAGCCTCTCCCTGCACCCCCTTGTACTGTGTGTACATTCAACAGCATTTGCTAGAACAAGACTTCTGGGAATAAAAATTGGAAGACATCCAGATATTTCAAGCTTGCAGGCTCTTTGCATCATGTCCTCTGCAAAACAGGCTTCCTTTTTGAGGATGGAATAGGCAGCCCATTGATGCCTGCGTTAACAGGACAGAAGCCCACCAAGCAGCAGGCTTCACAACAGCAGCGAGTCCTGACAACTGCAGCAATTTGTGGGAGGTGCTACAGATCTCTGAAGCAGTTTTCTCTGCTGGGACCGTGGGCACCCATCCCTATTTCTTCCTTGCTCACTCAGACCATGCATGGTCTCAGTGTCAGCAGACTGAAGGGTGCAGCACCCAGATCCACACCCCACCACCGCTTCCTGCTCCTCTACAGTTTGGTGAAGTCAGGTGCTCCACAAAGGGAGCACAGTACACCCACTGATGGACAAACAGCCCTTTTTGTGGATAGCCATGCCAGAGACAGCACTTTGCTACCTACAGGAAGCAGAAAGAGTGGAAACGTCTTGTCATAGCTCTCGGGTGGCTGAAGACCATTAACTATGAACACGATGGCTCTAGGGAGGGGCTCTGAGTAGCTGTGTGTTTGCCTGGAGAGTACCAGAATGCACCAAATACACACAGTTGATGTGAAATATGCTGTAAGACGTGATGAAGACATTGAAGTTACCTGGCTAAAAAATCAGGCCCTGCATCCGTGTGTGAGCATTGATCGCAATGGCTGGGTTTTCAAGAGCTGCAAGGACTGCACAGAACTCCTTAAATCAATGATCTCCCCCCAAAGGTAGGGCACATAAATCCAACCTCCAAAGCAGAGTTTGATTCACAGCATTTTAGATACTGTTGTTCTGAGAGGCATAAAAGTAACTCTTGAGAGTTCAGCTGCAGAAGCTGTTATAAATAATAGCCACCCCTGTGTACAAATTTGAACAAGTTACTAGTAGCAGCAATTGGCATGTAATAATGTTTGGGCTTTCCCTTGCACAGGGTCAGAATCATAGCCAACGCGGTTAATCGGAGGCACAATTATTGCTAATTATTTTCCATCCACAGGAAGGGCTGGAAGGAGGATCTGGGGAACTACAGGCCTGTCAGCTTGACCTCAGTGCCCAAACTTGCAGATGTAAATGTTTATTTCCTAACAAAAAACAAGGGCAAAGTAATGGAGAAATTCTGATTTTATATTGGCTTAACTTGATTTCCTAGAGCTTAACCAATTTTTAGAAGCTTTCTGAAAGAAGCAATTAAGCATTAAAATATATTCTAAATATAAATGTTTCAAGATCTTTTTTACTCAGCTCAGCCATTGACTGACTTTGACCCAGGATACTAAATAACTAAGTTCCAAATTTTTCAATTACTCTGCTGCTCATCAGCACTGCTCTGCTCCTTTTCAATTTGGGGTTTGTCTGGCAAGAATAACAGGTTCTGGTTGAAACTAGACCTTGCTTAATCATACTGTGCATCTGAACTTGAGTTCCCTTTAGATGTTGAAGCTAAATCAAAAAAGCCTTTCAGGCATGATTTCTAGATAATCAGTCTTCTAGAGGAGGAGCATGCATTCACACTGAGCTAGAAAGAAAAGCATGCAGAACTAAACAGAGAGCATCAGTTAGAGGACACTAAACAAATTATCAGCATTATAGTTTCCCTAAGCAAGGGGCATATATTGTAACATTATCTACCTCCTTTTCAACCTCTAGTACGCAGGGACTCCTTCAGATAATTTCAATGTGCTTATTACACTTATAACATCAGAGGAAGGGTCCAAACAGGTGGAGATGCCCTAAGTAGACGCACATGAATGTCCTGACCACAAAGAATGGTGCCATGCAGACTCCCGCCTTGGTAGGTGATGGAGAACCATCAAAGGAAGGACAAACCTCAGAGATGCCAAGCTATGAATACAAACCTTTTGCAAGGTAAGGTACTATCAGCTCCTCAGTCCACAGCATGCATTTCTAGTTTATTTCACCACTTGCCAAAGATCACTAGAAGGCCAAAAAGATAACACGCAGTCATACATTTGTAGATGAGGGATGACTCTGCCCCCTTTTCAAGGAGCTTCACACTGTTTACGCGTACTCAGCATAAGATCTGCACAGGGGTTGGATGAGGGAACTCAGAGCACAGCTCACCAAATAAATCCCAGCAGCATTTCTGGCTCAGACAGTTGCTGTCCCCATCTCCTGCCTGCACAGGGAGCCTCCACCAAGGAGTGCCTGAATCATGCAGAGGAGGTGGCACTGCTAGGCTGGAGGCACTGCCCAGATCAGCTGCAGCAATAGCGGTGTGAGGTCAGGCCTGATCATGGCCCAGGTCCTCTTCTGCAGAGGAGTGTTCAACAGGCTCATGGCTCAAGGTGTATGAATACAATGCAAGGACCATGATTATAATTTTTTTTTTCCCTGAATCTGCCCCCACTTATTTTACCTACAGACAGCAAGGAACAGTTTTTAGACCTTCCTGCGTTACCCTACGCCCCACATCCTGTTGCTCATCTGGTTTCCAGCAGCAGAACTGGGCAAGTTCCAGAGGGCAGGAGATGACCCAAAGGAACACATGTTCTCATCATTCTTGTAGCTAAGCAAATTTGCTCAACACTCTTCTGTGTTATTCAGGTAGCTGCACTGGACATGAAGCACCAGTTTCAGGACGTAGCACGAGCAGAACATTTGTACTTTACATTGCACTAAAATTAAGCTGAAGAAGGGAGGTAGCATTGCTGAAAAATTGTCTAGCTAGATGCAAGAAATTGCCAGTTATAGTTAAAAAAAAAGCAAAGAAAGCAGAAAAATTCCTAATAAATATTCTGTTTGGAAAACATTTTGAATGCAAGTGGAGAAGGTTTTAGCAATAACAATGGGCTGTGGGGAGCAGCAGAAATGCTGCATGTTTAACTCTGTGTCTCCTGAGCAGTCCCAGGCTCCAAAGGACAATGCATCTTCAGCACCGAGACTCGACACCAGGAAATGCAATTCCTGATAACAGTCCATGATGAAGTTATCATGACCTTGCTGGAAATATTCCTTAAGCTCCTTGCCAAGAAAAATGGTCAAGCACAAGCTATTAAATTGCAATAGCTACCTACCCACTTTATTAGTGTGCACTGAATTTGTTTTGTTTAAATGACTCCCGGGGGAACAAAGAGCGGAAACGGGCATTACACTTGTTGCATATTTACCGCTGAACTCATTCAGCTCCGTTACAAGTGGGGGAAGATTTCAAAGCCTTTGCTCACAAGTTGGAATGCTTACCGAGAAGACTATTCATAGATACAAGCTAGGTCAGCATTTCCTAACTTTTTTTCTCCTTTCAAGTGGAAGAATTTCAGGATCTGAAAAAAGTCTTACATAGCAAGATCACATAATTTTCAGTAACAACCATATAAAAGTTAGGTTAACATTAGTGTCAATTTATTGCTTTTGTTCCACTCTAACCCCTCAATTACATTTGTTTGCTCACATGACTAGTGGGACATGTGAGGGCCTGGTCTTGATTTTTACCTCCTCTTCATTTGGATATTCATCTGCTACTATCCTACAAAGCACAAGTGAAGCACTGCACTAAAAGACATTCTCCCTGCCAACTGGATGAGCTTGGTTCCACAGAATAAAACAAAACTTAGCAGCTGCAATGCTCAGTGTGCATTTTCCACACAGTATCAATGAATTTCTAAAACAAGCATTTGGAAGGTCTGAACTTTCACATTTTGCCATTAACTCATTATTGCTACTGAAAATCCTGGATCAGGGTGATACAAGTCTGACACCTGCTTAACCTGTCTTCTGGACCTTCAGGATAGTCAAATTCATCCAGCCTGCAAAGTTACTTCAGCTTGGACCTATCAGACATGACCTACGTGTGCAAATACAGCAATGCTTTAAAAACCTTACAAGGTGAAGAGGTTCAGAGTTGCTTTGCAGGAAAATTAATTGTCAAGATTCTGAAATATCAGCCCAGAGTCAGTTCACGAGCAAAACAGATGTAACTTAAAAGCCTGATTCTCTAAAAATACTGATACTCTCTATTTTAAAGACAGTTTAATCCTCTCAGCACCTTCCTCTTGGACATGACACTGAAGTTACAGGGTCAGCCTCTTGGCTCCTTTTCAGAAGGCTTTTAGCTGTACTCCAGTAACCCTCAGCAGAGGACTAGCCATGGGAGTCATCAGTGCCTGCACTGCTTGCGTTAGTTTTTGTCCCACTGGGAGAAATATCACACCTTCAGACACCTGTGTAGTTCAGGTAACTAAACAGGGACATTATGAACGAACTTCAAAATTTTAAATAAAGAAGGAAACAGAGCACTTGAAAAAGTAACAGCTAACTTTAATGAGAAAAACTGCTGATTCCTGTGTTTCTTTTATGGCCTGAACCTGTTCTAAATGCTGATAGTCAGGCCTGTTATAAAGCAACCCTAGGCACTTAAAAACTAGGGACAGGGTAAAAGCTAGGGACATGTAGGGGTAAGGAAGAAGAAAATAAAACCTTTGTTAAATAAGGTCTTATCTATCAGTAAACAATAGCAGATTAACTATGCAGAGCACTTAATTCTAATTTTTGTATCATCAGGAAGGCTAAATCCAGGAATAAAACTCCAAGCAAATAGGAAAGCATGTGTTCATGTTTCCAGATTTACTGTTGCTGGACTTTCCCCTTTCTTACTGAGAGTATACAGAGCCTCTGAAAGAGGGGGCACATGGGGTGACTAATAACTATAACATGAATGCCCCTGGGGCTGCCTGAACATCTTTCAGAAAGTAAAGAAAGAGCTCCATAGCACTCCTGCCAAACTGTCCTTTTTTTTTTTTTTCCTTGACATTTTCAAGCTAAGAGGCTGGAAGACTTTCAAATATTGTTTACAGCTTTGGAGAAGTCATATTGTTAGCAAATAGGGTAGAGGGAGGAAAAAAAGAGTGCATTTGGTTTTGTTTGTTTTTCTGAAAGCACTGCCCTTCCCCTAAGCCATAGCTCCTCCCCTTCACTTCAGAAATAGCATTTCTGTGTTTTACCCAAAGGAAAGAAGTAACCATCCTTTGTGTTGTGGCACATGTACAGTGCTGCGGCAGGTTTTTGTACCTTTGTGCACAAGCAGCTGCCAGCATGGTTGGCCTCGTCTCCCCCTCAGAGCAGCCCTGAGAGGCACTGATAAGATGCTTTTCTCCTCCAGCAGCAACTATCAGCATCCATAAGGCAAAAGAACCACCACAGACGTTGAAAAAGCCATTTGGAACACAGAAGGGTTTGTTTTTCCTCCCTCCTCACTCCCAAGTAGGATAAAAAAAGCACCTGACTTGATGGAACAAAGCCAGGTTTTCTGGCTTGATTATTTTCTACTGTTGAACAATGACCATTTATACTAAAGATAAAAAGCACACTCTGCAGTGAAACAGATGAGACTGGGCAGGAACAGCACGGGCAGGCTTGAAAGGAGTCCATGGGGGAAAGTCCCTTCAAAAAGTCTCATGACAAGCCTGCAGTTGGGCTTTGTAGAGAATTGCTTGCTGGACAAGTGGTCTAGTTCCCTCCTGAAAGCTGAAGTAGGTGGGTACAAGCAGAAATAAATACAAAAGCCAAAAAATAAGTACAAAAATATAAAAACCCCAATCATGTTTAATATAAATAAAACTAGCTTTTTACTCAGAAGCAGGATTCCCCAGAGTGGAAAACACAAAAGATGAGAAGGCTCTCAGGTAGAGTGAGAAAAACAGGTTTCAGAAATAAAGCAAAGAATTTAGGTTCGGCTGCAACTGCAAAAGCCTGAAGATAGAAGAAGATACAATTATGTAGTAAGCAAGGACATTAAACAATGGTTGGAGTTTCTAGGCTTGGCTCAGACAGGTCTTGAGGCTGCAGAGAATATGCTTAGCAAGATAGTTAAGTTTTAAGCTTAATAATGGGATACTGTGCATTGTTATTATAAGGCATACAAGGGAGCATTGTTTGTAGCAGATGTACATGTACTTTTAATGATTGGTTAGAACAGTTGTCTATAAACTTTAGAAGCAAGCTATTGGCTAAAAAAAACTTTTAAAAACGTTCTGTAACAAAGAGATCCTTGGTTGCCTGCGGTAGGCGTGAGCCATGTACCATCTCTTGTGTCTCATCTCTGTAAATGAGACTGATGCCTGAATAAAATAATAAAAGGCCTCCTGGAACATCTGCCTGGGCACCCTCTCCCATTTGGTTTGTATGCTGACACCCAGTTACTGCTAAAAGCCAATTTTTTCGGGTAACCAGAAAAGCCAGATTAAAGTAAAATTATTATTTGGAAGGATTAGCAAGGTAAAGCAAGCCAAAGTGCTCTTCATTCTCTGATTCACTTTAAGGGGGCAAGGTACACCACAGCATGTGTTATATGCTGAATCAACTCTTTCACTGTGGGTTAAAGGTGGGCAGGACAATTTTAAAGGTAGAAGGAAGCCACCCATGGTGGGATATTGCTGAAAAACACACAACGATGAAAGCAATACTTTGTAAAGGAGGAGCTGGAATATATCCCCAGCCCTTACCACCACTGCCTTGTAAAGGATCAGAATTGTTTCAATTGCATCAGAAATGTCCTTCTTATTACTAGTAGCTCTGGACATTAGCTAAATATTTGCTTAAAGATTTTTTTTTGTTAAATATTTTGCTAAATGGTTGCTAGCAGCCCTATTAGTGTGAGCCAGGTATCTGTGAGCAGCCAGCTTCCTACTCTGGAGCACAGCAGCCTGTCCTGCCAGGGCCGGTGGCCGGCCACCTTCTCCGCAGGAAGGATGAGCAGTAATTAGAGACAGACATTTTGAAGAGTAAATCCAGCATGCAAGAGAGTGACTTGAAAGCAGGCTTTACTCCCTAAAGTTTTAACTAGTTTTTTCTTGAATAGAAGACACTGAAGTCTAATTTTCCACAGCAAGGGGAAAGAGAGTGGGTCTGTGATGCTCTGAAAGCTGTCAAAAATTCAGTAGGAAATTTCAGACAGTAGTAAGTAGGAAAGACAAATCTTTGCAACCAAATAAAATCCTCTGGATGGTCTGAGGAAGCTGGTGCTTTTCCAGTACCAAAGGTTTCGTTCCAGGTCAAACACCATTTACCTTCCTCATTCATGGTATAGCTTAATGGAGAAGGAAGAAAATTTTCTCAGACAATCCCTCCCTAATTTCCCTTCACAGAAGGGAAACCCTATGCCCCATTTCCCCCTCACAGAACTTTGCAGTACCTAAACTGCCTGCCCAGCAACGCCATGCAGGTCAGGGGGTGCCACCATGGGGCTGCAGAAAATGGTTATTTTCCCCAGCCCCTTTGATGCCATCCTTTACACTTTGTCCTACAGAAAGGCTTTCCAACCACCCCCCCCGCCCCCCGCCCCCTTCTGCCATAGTGCTGAACACCCCTGCATCCCTGTGGTGCTGCTACACTGTACGGGATCTACCCCCGCTGTCTTCATCCCCCTCAGGCGCTGGGCACAGGCCAGAGAGCCAAAAAAAGGGAAGCAGCAGCTGTCAAACCCACTGGCCAGATATGAACAGAGACTTCTCCAGGCACGTGAAAAGTAATGGGAAAGGTGACACATACAGAGCCATAAACAGGTAACCGTTGCGTCATAAGATCAGTGTGTTGGATTTTGTGAATTTGTCCCTCGGATATTACCCACTGGCACACATCCCGCATTTAGCACTTCACCCTTCACTCTTTTTCAGCTTTCTTTGGCCATTCTGGTTTTTAGGCAAAGCTGAGCTGTGTCCCAGACTAAGAGCAGGACCCATGTCAGGACAGCAGAGGGAACAGCCCTCCCTGAGTCAGATCTCCCTCATGCATCTCGTTGCTAATCCTAAAGCTACGAACAGAGTGTTAATTCTCTCCCCCACAGCCCCCTGCTGCTTCTGCTACTTTATTATCCTTACAAAGCTATACAGAGGGAAAAACAATCTGTCCAGAATCATTTAGGAGTGAAGGATCAAAAAAAAAGAAGAAAGAAAATAGTGACACTGTTGCAGACATACACAGAGAAGCCTTTGTGTGCCAGAGCAAGGGAGCCAGTAGAGATATCTCCATCAGTTTACAGCAACAGAGCGAGCTAGGGTGGAATTAGCAACAAACTCATTAGGATGCTATTTAATCACACTGCCCAAAGGCAGGCCTGCTAAATAATCTTGCTGGTGTGTTTTCAAACATCCTTGGGTGTTATTTGATCACTTTACTTGAGGCAGGGTAGCTGTTTCTCCATTACTGCTGTACCATGGGATATCCCCAGCAGTTTGGGGTTAGGCAGGTAAGGATTAAAATCCTTTCCCTACCAACTTGCCTAGCACAGCAGCTGCAGATAGAGGGCGGCTGGTTTACTGCAAATGTCGCTGGTTTGTACCTTTGATAGTCTTACCATGGTCTGGTTCCTCTTCTTCCTCCCCATGTGTTTTCCAGACCCTCCTATCCGGACTGAACTTTGAGATAAGCCCTCAGGACTGAAGAGCAAAACATAGAGGAGCCAGCCAGCACTCCTCCCACGCACACTGCAAGCCCAGGGGTCATCAGATGGGTGAGGCAAATGAAGTCCCACTGAGGTCAAACCCTGCCTGGCTAAAACAGGAAGCAGAGTGAGCCCTTGACCACAGCTTGTGAGATGGTCAGATGTTTTTAACCAGGCTGTTGTAGCTCAATCAACTCCTGTCCCTCTTACAAATGAGGTTATAAATACCTATTTTGTCAGCTATGCTTTGGTTCAAGTTCCTCAGGTAGTGGAGAGAAAAATCCAACACTGTGTGAACAAGTCACTGAACTGTAGTCAGACCTTTAGTGCTATCTGTCTTTTATGGACAGCTGCTCAGCAAGGAAGAGTTTGGCTTCCTCCAGGGAAAACAAGGCATGTTACAGAGCCATATTGCCAAAGCCAAGGCTCCCTGGCCTCAATTTGCTGGAAAAAATGGCAGCATTAGCATTTGACATGTGTGTACCAGTACCCTACACCAGACGTCAACACTTATTTTTTATAGACTTGTACAACAACAGCTATTAGAGGCCAAATATAGAAAGGTTTCCTGAGGCTACCTCTACACTTACCTGAGATTTATTACACTAATGACCCTGTTCTCATATTAGTCAGTGTAATCTGTGAAGCATTCAAATAAAGCCTCCAACTGCCATGGAAACCAAGATATATGATTAAGGCCAGATAAGGGCAGAAGCTTTTCAGTGGTCTTCTGCCACTGCTGTATTCAGAGCTCAGCCAGCCTGTTAGGTTATTCTAATTAAAACCTTTCTGTTGTCTTTCTTAGCAAAGCTTATTAATTTGAAATCGCACATAAAGGCTTTAAGGATGCACTTTAAAAGCTCTGCAAAAGGTAGTGGAAGGGGGAGATTGCTATTTTTGCAGATCAGTGAGAGTCAGACTCTTCATTAGAAATGGGAGCAATCAGCTAGAAAATGAAGCAGACCGTGATGTAAGATGTCAAGGTACACTCTGTGGAAAGACATTCTTCACTGAGACACCTCAGGACTTGCTGGAAGTTTCTTGCCATTGCCAGGGAAGCAAGAGCAAAGTGCTCAGCCAGGGGAGCAGCAAGCCCTCAGCACAACTCCCCATGCTGTGGAAGTCGCCACCAGCAGAATTTGGGTGGTTCATCCATTATTCAGCAGCTGCTGCCAGCTCTCATTCACATATATCACCTTGGGCATAAAAAAGTAAAACACCATACCTACAAACCAGAGGAGAGCATTAAAAGCTAATGAGCAAGCAGGCTGCTTGCATTTGCTTGTACTACAGTCTGATACACCATTTCAACAGCGACTCTTATGCTGTGATCCAGATCTTGGACCATTTTTATTCAGTTACACTCCAGAGAAATTTTTCACCTTCTTTTTCAGTGACAGTTACCTTCTTTTTACCTGGAAAAATTTTCCACTCCAAGCTATTCCAACAAATAACTTTAGAATTCTTAAATAGGCCGATAATAATTTCCATTAAAAGTGTTTGTATGGAGTATGGGATGTTCTGGCCTCTCACTACTGCTTACAAGAATCCTCATAGCTTAACTCAGCTGTAGCATTACTTCTTTACTCAGGACCAACCTAACAAAAAAGCATCAAATCTTTTCACTGTTGGTACACATTCAAGGGAGATTTCTGCACCCCTAGGCTTTCTATGCAGTCTTGACTTCAAGCTAGGCTAAGTCCTGAAGTAGTAGATCCTACTCAAGAGACTGCCTCATTAACCAAGGCAATAATCACAACCAGACTTCATGATCCTCATTCCTGACCTGCTTCTAGGATCACTGCACTGTGCTGGGCAGGTAAGACCACTCTGCATTCTCACATTGCCAGATAATCCTGGGAGAGGCTTCTGGATACTACCTTATTCTGGAGAAAGATGTTGCAGAATGCTAACAACACATGCAGTTTGGTACATCGCAAATTTCATGGTTTCTTCCTCTTTTCAGAGTCAGTAGCTCTCAAGGTCCTGCTACAAAGCTGCTGAATCAGTGTAGCCAAGCCATAGCCAAGATAGCCAGAGGCCTTACATTAAATACAAAACCCAAGCAAAACAAAAACACACACAGAGGTTTAATTATGTACAACCACATTCAAGTGTCACCATAACTGATCAAACTAAAAACTTAACCTGAAGGGAAGAACCCAAACAAACATGCTTTTCTTTCCACTAGGAGTCAAGATATTCACTTGGCCACACAGTATTGCAAAGAAAAAGAAATGGTCAGAAGGACTCAAACCAGCTGCCCCTCCTTATCAGCAAATTTTGTAAGTAGTTGCAAAGGAACTTGTATAACAAAGGCTTTCAGAAAAGAAATCTAGAAGGGAAAGTAAACGATAACTATTACTGGTTGGCTTTTTGACACCTCAAAACTTAATGATGTATTTTGGTTTACTCATGCAGAAAATAGCATACTTAAGTTTTACTCAGAGTGTAATTTCTCATAGACCCTAATAGAGTATTAGATATTCAACCATTCCTGGAGTGCTGATGACACTGTCAAGCACACAAACATTTTACCATCTGCTCTGGCTGTATCTCTTTAAGGTACCCCAGAAAATTAAAGCATCTTGAGTGTCACAGAGAAGCAAGATGTTTCTAAGGCAGCACAATAAAATGAAGATATTTCAGAACTTACTAGTTCAGCAAAACTGATTCAGGTACTTAATAGTTCATTATATTACGGAGAAGTCAGGAAAAGCCTTTGCTCAAACTGTAAAGCCAGACTCACTTATCTAATTTTCAGCTAACTGGAAGGAAATAGAGATTTTTAAGAAGCAGATTATAGCTAGGCTCTACATACAGACACATTTGTATCAAGGAAAAGTAATTTCAGACTTGGCAGCACGTGCAAGTATATCTCAAGACCACTACTTCCCTGTAATGCTAACAATCTGGATAATGCATTCTTCAAAATCAGCAGTAAACTTAAAATGTTTTCCTTTTGGAAACAGGGGGTGTTTCTGGATGTTCACATTAGCTGCTTTCCATCAACATTTTCCTCCTAAACCAAGAGATTCCTTTCAATTTGTTTAATTAAAGGTGTGTTCACTATCATACATTCAAAACAGCACCTGCATTTACTTCAGCCATATTTTATGGAAGACGAAATTATTTCTGAGACTTTTGTTGGTCTGAACACACTGATTTAACAGAGGACTTTGGACTCAGAAATTTGCTGCTCATAATACAAGAAAGGAAGAGCTCTTAATCAAATCTAGTAAAAGTTTGCCTGCAGGTCGGTAGAGCCCTGGAGAGGGCACAGGTGATGTCTGCCCAGCACCTACCTCAGCTTCTCTCCATCCATCAGCTCTAACACAGCAAGGAGTTCAGTCCACTGGCCAAGTCTCAACTCTTTCCAAACACTAAGTCTAAGGGCAGGCACCATAAGCATGGCATACCTCAGTGTGAGATCCAGCAGCAGGGGCTTTTCTCCCCAGCTGAGGGATCTGCCTCATCACAAACAACCACAATCAGTTGCACAGCAAAGGCTTAACTGGTGAGGCATCACCAAGCATCAGACTTTCCCTCAGGATCACTTCTAACTGGGTTTCACCTTACTGCGCCTTCAGCCTCTCTTGATCTGTTGCTGTCAGCATGTTCACCTCCTCTTTAGAGCTCTTGCACGAGCGAATGGTTCTCTCTCATTCCTGCCTTACACCTTATCTCAGGAGAAAAGCCCTTTGCTTGAGTGTCCTGACTCTTCTCTCGACAGCTTCCTTCCTGAGCTGTGCAATACTCATAGACCCCTGCCAAGGTTTTCAATGAGCATTCTCTTTTCTACCCTATAGATTTTTCTTCAGCCCATTCACAGACAGCACAATCTGATCTGAGCCTGTTGCGCAGACAAGGGAATATCAGCCTGGAATTTGCTCTTCTCCTTGGAAATTTTGGGTTCAAGTCACAGGCAAAAGACAAAATGGCTCTTGACATAGATGGTTGCTTATAAATATAGCCGTAAAGCTCATAGAGTTATATGGCACCATAAGAATAGTCCACCCCAGCTCCTGGCTTTCACTGTGCTTTTGTGTAACATTTCCACCCCCTGCTGAGAATGGAAGAAGTCTTGGGTGATCAGAAATTCTGCCCTAGTGGGAGAGCTCCAGAAAACCCACTAGAACCATACCAGAATCAAGTCATTGCAGAATTTAAGCCAATGAACTTTTCCGTGTGCCTTTCTGCTTTCTATAACCTGGTGTTTCTAGAGCTAGAAGTCACTGCTTGGATTGTACCAAAAAAACCCCCAAAATAACCAAAACCCAACTCGCCCAACCCCAAAACCCCCCCAACAACAAAAATATCCAGGCAAACTGGCTGCAACTTCTACTATGGAAACCCTTTATATAAAGTTCAAGTGTTTCATCTTCTTTATGTTAAATCAAAAAGAAATAAATCAGAATTAAAATGATACATACTCCCCAGAAGAAAGGACAAGACATGTCAGGGTAAGCAAAGTCATCTCAGCTGGCAAGAATCAGTGTCTCAGAAATGCCTACTCATCAGTGAAATACAACAATTCACTGCACAGGCAGATGCGTGTCGAGGTCTGCAAAGAGATAATAAAAGCAGGCTTGAAATTAGTTCATCCTAAACATCTGTGTAGATACAGCAGAGCTTTCATTCATCCTGTGGGAAAATCTGTAGGCCTGTTTCTCATTTCAGGAGAATTAGCCATCCTGCTCTTGCAATGAGTCAGCTCACCTTGCCAGGTCACAGCCTGGGTAGGAAATGGCATCAATCTCCCATAGCCACTCAAACTTCTCTGAATCAACTCCTGTGCAGCTTGACAGGCTCATTTCCCAGGAATATCCACTAGGTATCTGCTTACCCTGACACAGGGACAGAGAAACAGCAATAAAAAATGTCAGATAGATCTTGTCAGGGCTTGTCAACTTGGGAAGGGTTTCATTGTTTCTCTTGGGCACAAATGCTCTGCACCTCCGAGAGGCTAATTTTAATGGTGTGAGCATCACTTGGGAGAAGGGGAGACAAGACATTTGCCATTGTTATTGCCTTAAGAAAACTCTTCAAACAGTTGATGCTTTTACAGCTTGGCTGTGGGGGAAATGTCAGGTTGCTTAACTTGACAGAAGTCAAAAAGAAAAGCTGTGTTAAGAGGGAACCCACACAGAAAGGCTGGGAGACACATGCCTGCCTGGGTAACACCACCTTTCCAGGAGCTGCTTGGCTGCCTAAAGCCGTCAGTGTCACCTCATGGCAGTTTAGTCTGCATTTGGTTCTGTTTGGATAAGTTTCCATAACATCAAATGGCAGCTGGCACTAATTGGCACCTTGGCTAGTCAGAGAAGTGAGTAAAGACACAAAGAGGCAGGACAGGCTCCCCCTGGGAAGTCCGGTCCACTGGATTTAACTCTGCGTCTTAGACAATACTTGACAAAAAATGCAGAGACTGGATTTTAGTGCTGCTTATACTGAGATCATACTAAAGCTTAGCTTTTAGGGTATCAGAGAGAAATATATTAGAGCTTTTAGAATACTGGTGATACATCCGCAAGGGATATATTCCTTTTGCCAAGTGTAAGGAAGGTAGCTAATTAGAAAATCAAGAAATTAGATCTACTATGAATTTGTTTTTTGAGATTACCAAAACAACAGAAGCTACATAGCCAAAGCAAGATACTCGTTTTGAATATAGCCTTAAGTTTTGCTTTTCTAAGGTCTTATTATATGAAGACTAAAGAGATTTGAAAATCAGGATTTAAAGTAGACTCTCTATTATGGCCAGTCAAGACAAGGTACAGTCACACTACAGAAAATCAGAAAGAAAGGTGTATTTTAAGAAGAATTTATCCTGATGTTCAGGAATTCCTACTTGGAATCCTCCAAGCAGGAGCCAGGGCTCCATCAAACACCGGCCTCTTGTCTCAAACATGATCTCTGCATATTGTCAATATAGATCTCTTTTCCAGCTTTCAGACCACATCCTGTATCACTTATTGCTAATTAATCCCTGAGGGGTTTAGATATTTAATACTGCAACATGAGAAGACGTCTTAGCAGCAAAAAACCTAAATCAAAGGCACCAAGGCTTTAACCAAAGAATTAATCACAAAGGGCCAGACTACCTCTGGAAGCAGAGCTCTGCTCTGTGCAGGAGATAAAGGGCATCACCTCCAGATACATTGGAAATCTCAAGTCCAAGCCTGGAAAGAGAAGAAGCAGCCCAGGAAGTGCTCTCACTTCTGACATTAGCCTGAACTCCTGCAAGGATACTATGGGCGAAGGATCAACCAAGCTCCCAGTGTTCACTAACTCACGGCAAGAAAACAAGTGGGAAATGGGTCCAGGATTTTGCCAGAAGTGGTTTCTAACCTAGCTTCCAGGTTAAGAGGAGATTTACAACCAGTCACTTGTAGCTGAAAACTAATCCATGGTCTCCATGACCTTTATGTTTGACAAAGGTATAAATGTGTTGGCAAGTGCTTGTAGAAAAGTTGCCACAACAAAATGATTTTATTGGTAGGGCTTCCCGTGGTTCTGCTGGCGAAATACGCCAAACTGACAGATAGAGACCACTCCAAGAACTTCTCCCCATTTAAAAATATCATAAAAAAGAAAAACAATGAGTAATTTTGCCTCTCTGCAAGTGTTATTGCCCTGGGAACAACCCTCCATGTCTGTGGAACAGCTTTAAACAGCATGAGTGGGCAAGACGTTAGTGGGTAGTCCAAGTTTGCCTCAGTGGAGAAAGGCAGTGCATTGCCTTTGTAACACCTGAACTGCCCCACGAGCTCTGCTTGGGCTTCTAGAGCAGGGCTTGAGAGGATGTAAAGATATTGCCCTTGTGCTCTGTGTGAGGATGCAGTCCTTCTGCCTGGAGCACTGACATGACAAAAGGTAGCTCCCACGATCAGGACAGTTACAGGTTTTGTATTCATAGGCCCAGCTTTGTAGTCAGGGTACAGATGGCATCATTATCTACTCCTCTTTGGTTTCCTAAAGAAGTACACATTTAAACAGCATGAGAATGAGGGCCTGTCATGCCATGGTTTGTCTGAAATTGTCATTATCTCTAAAGCACATGTCACAATGTCAAGATCAAAATAAATGTATCAGCACTTTACCCAGTTGACAGAACATGACACCATCTAGAGAGGTTGACATAAAAAGTAGGTAAGGCTGGAAAGTGTTCCAGGATGCAGTAGGGGAAATGTAATAGCAGCACACAAAACCTGGGGAATGCTAGGTTTGCCCTGTGTTCCCACTCCCAAGGGATGGTGTGGAACAACTTATACGGAAGGTAAAGGCTGCCCACATGTCTTGCCATTACTACCTGGGGATCCTTAACTCCACAGGGTGCATCAGGATCCCTTTGACTACAGACACTGATAATTATAGAGCATGAGCAGGTTTCTCTTAAGCCCTACACTGGGCTCTATCTCAGATCAGTTTCCATCAGTCAAGTCAGGGTCAGATGACATTCTAGATTTACAGCAGAGATCACCATTTGCCTTGCCAGCTCCAAGAGCCTAATGACAAACTCTGAAGTTGAAAACTATTTTAATGGGAGCACACAAGCACAGGAAGTAAAGGTTTTTCAAAACATCCAGTGGGGCAGAGCTCTCTCTTCAGCCTGTGGATGCTAGCAAATAATAATGACCACATTTTAGTTAATATTTACCAGGTGCACCAGGCCACCCGATCGTGCTGCCCTGGACAAAGATACAGGCTATTTCCACGGTGTCAGGCAGCTGCTCCATCTGCTGGATTAAGCCTACAGCTGAAGCGGCTTAGCTCTACCCATATCTCGTGAATGTGGTCCTCTGTGTCAGTCAGTCTGTGAACTGTAGCTATGAATAGTTTTAGCAGCCCTCGGGGAGGTCATGAATACTATGGAGGTCCTGGTGGTGTGGGTGAGTTGAGTCACTGAAGTAAGGAATAAAAATGGTAAGGCCATGGGCATATTGGCCGGTCTCCAGTTATTCTCCGATGAAGACAGGCACTTGAAAGTTAATTTGTGAAGTAATGGGACTGAAGTCAAACCATAAATGAAGTTTCTTAAAATATATAAACAAATAAGCATTGATGCTGCTGTTTCTGGGTTTCTAGGGTACACAGAATGTCAAGTGACTGATGATGCATACAGAAAGCCTTGCAACAAAGGAGATCAGTATTTGCTGAAACAGAGCACATTACGGAGTTTCGCTTTTGACAGAGCTGAATGCCAGCTTGTTCAATCTTCCGCACTGATAGACCCAGTCAGCTCACAGAAAAAAAATCCTGTATCACTCCACACCGTGTATGGTCATTTTCGTCAGGGTGAAATAGGAGGATTTTTTTCAATATAGTCACTTTGCACAGCTTTAAATGGTACACAGAGTTGTAAAATAAAGAGCATTAGCCTTAACTGCAATTGAAAACTAAAAAAAAAAAAGAGGATTGGGAAAAGACAGATACCTTTCTTTAAAGGTACCATCATTCTTGAATACTGGATAGGATATTTCGGATTACTTGCACTGTGAAGATTTGGTTTAATTTGTGTCTTTTCTTCCCAGGGTAGATCACGTTTAGTCTTACAAAACCTAAAAAACCCCGAGCTGCAATGAAAATGAAGGCTGGGACAAGGCAGTAATGAAAGTAATGAAAACTATGTCAGAGTACAGTGCAGATGATAGAAAGTCATAATTTCTCCATCAATTGAGGCAAACTCATCTTAAAGAAAGACTACATAGAAAACAGCTACTAATGCACGAAGATGTACCAAAGTTGTTAGCCATGTCACAGTTATGAAAATATTTCTTGTTGAGGAGGATCTTGTTTTGGGAACCAAGAACCAACAGATTGCTATTTTCTTCCCAGCTGTGAAGGAGAGAGTTTGTGTGATAATGGATTGCTGTCATTTCCTCACCTGTGTGATGGTTATTTTAAGTACAATCTCTGTGTCACAGCAAGGTCACTTTCATCCTGGAAGTTTCAGCATAAACATAATATATCATTACTATTAAATGAAATTATTTACAGCACCTGCAAACTAAACTATTGCCTGTATCCACCAGAATTAATTTCGTACTCTGAGAGATGTGACTGAAGGAAATCTCAAAATATGAAAGAAGAAAGTATGGCCTTCCGAAAAATTGCTGGGATGGGAACTATCTTTTGGATCCTGGACATCTGTGCAGCTGTTTCATCTGCTGCTTTCCCAGTTTGGTGGAGCTGCTGAGAACAATAATCTCCTGTCTTCATTCGTGTTCTTTGAGTTCGAAGCTGGAACAAAGGACTAATGGCAGGGCTAGGTCTTTCCTCTCTGTTTTGATGATTTGAAAACACAACTGCTCAGTAACCACAAGGGGCCTGTACTGGTTGCCTGCATTTGCATCCTCATACCTAAACCCTGAATCATGGTGGGAGCACTGGGATCAGCCAAAGGACTGCATGAGATGACTCATGAAGGGGTTTACAGCCATGCACCCCTTTTTCTTACTGATCTTACCCTTGTCCTTCTGCCCCAGTTCTCTCTCATATTTTTAATATTTCTTTATCTTGTCTGGTCCAAGCAGACCACAAATGCTGGTATTCTGTGTGTGGGTGTGGGTCTCCAGGCTGTAGCACATCACGTGATAACAGACAACTCTAAGACTCTCACAGTAGCATAGCCCTTTCTTGGCAAGAAAAACCCTTCCAAACCTGACTAGTGAAATATAGTTTGGAGTACTACAGTCAGGAATACAAGACAAATAAAAATACTTGGTATTTTGTTAAATGTCCTGGCAGATTTTACTCCTACTGCCTCGCAATTACTGGCAGAGATGTCTATTAGAATAATTTGAGAGACAGCTACATTAAAACACAAGGGTGACACATGCACAGAGCCTTTTATGATATAAATAGGATGTCATTAAAATTCTTTGTTACATGCAATGATAAACATACCACTTCAGATTTTTAACTTTGCAGTACCAGCAGTGGTACAGGGGAAAAACTCAGGGCATTTCTCATAAAAACACCAGATGCTGACAATGTTCTGTAGCCAGGGACTGTTTTGTATTTCTTGTGAGTTTCGTAGTTAAAGTAAGAAGAAGATAAAGGACTATCCTTTGAGGCTTGCAAGCTCCTAATGAGTTTGGTTCTGTGGTGAGAGCTAGTGGAGCTTGATGCCTTTCTTGAACAAACAGTCTCTGTCTGTGCAATGTGTACACAGCTCAGTGAATTTACTGAGGGTGAACTGGGAGTACACCACACTGCTTCCCACCCTCTATTACTGACTCCTCAAAAACTGACACCCATCCTGTCATACGTTAATTTAGGAAGAAGATCCAGGCTGATGGACTGTTAATAAGGGTATGGTGTCTTTTACTTACTGTAGTGAAGGTAATCCTGCTCATATCAATTGTTTAACTGCAAAAAAACCCCCAAACCAACCACCAAAACACTGAAAACAAAAAAGGCCAGAAGCCCCTAAACCCTTGCACCATAGACAAAATGAGTGTGAGCTTACTCACGCTCACTTATTCCTTCCCTGACTCAACAGAAAATAATCTTTATGCTGAATCCATCACCAAGCTCTCAGCCAAGAGGACTGTCAAAGGTGCTAGATAGCACTGATCAGTGTATGATCTGTGTCTCATGGTCTAAAAGAGATTATGGCATTTTGTGCTAGCTGAGGTGATGGCAAACTCAGCTTCGGGTGCACAGACAGTGCTGTAGAGCCCAAGCCTGAGGTATGCAAGTCAGGCCCATGGACCCACATTTTGGGTCCTCCTATATACAGACCTGGGTGCAGGGTCAGAGCGAGTCCGGGTCTGGTACACAGGCCAGGCTCAGCTGGAGCCTGCCCTAGGAGCAGCTGGTGGGGAAGGTTGGGTTGCTCTTTGCAAACAGATGACTTTGTGCCCATTAAACCACACCTTGTTTACATTTGAACACGGTAGTGAACAGCTGTTCCCATTAGCATCAATATTCAAGATGCAGTTTTGAACCCTATCCATCTGGGTGCCCAAGGGAATGCTGTCTGAGCTATACCCTCCAAAGATGCTACACATTCTGTGATCTGTGCTCTCACTGCCACTGCCTTAAAACATTTGCTTACTTCTTCTGCCCATACACGGCAGGAGCATTGAGGACATTTCTCTCTTTCTCACTGACTCAAAGCTTTCTCTGAAATACTGTTATCTTTCTTTCATGGTTTGACACTGGCCCAGTGCCAGGCACCCACAACAGCCGCTCCCTCACCCTTCCCTGCCACAGCTGGGCAGAGGAGGGAAAGGAAAAAAGGTTAACGGAGGCTTCATGAGTGAGATAAGGACCGGGAGAAACACTTCAAGGGTGAAACAGGCTCAACTGAAGTTGCAAAGTGAATTTATTACTAACAGAATCAGAGGAGGGTAATGAGAAGTAAGATAAGCCCTTAGAACACGTTC
Organism: Mystacornis crossleyi; assembly: GCA_013400655.1. Classification (NCBI taxonomy): domain Eukaryota; kingdom Metazoa; phylum Chordata; class Aves; order Passeriformes; family Timaliidae; genus Mystacornis; species Mystacornis crossleyi. The sequence goes on along the minus strand of VYZQ01034453.1, from coordinate 52,373 downwards.
CCCCCCACCTTCCCAGCGACAACACAGGGAGGCAGGGCAGGGAGGTTTTGGTCAGTCCATCACCGAGATTTCCTTCCACTGCTCCGGGAGAAGAGTCCTTCCCTGTGAGGCCCTGGGGTCCCTCCCACGGGAGACAGTTCTCTGTGAACTTCCCGGCCTGGGTCCACTCTCAGGAGCAGCAGCCAAACCGCCCCTGCTGCAGCGTAAGCCCCTCCCATGGGCACACAGCCCTCCCAAAACTGCTGC
>VYZQ01034453.1:0-41503 GCA_013400655.1 Mystacornis crossleyi | reverse complement strand
AGAGGTGAGGTCAGAGTCAGCCAGCCTTCCTCAGCAATGCACGGCTTCCTTGCACTTGCACACTTCCCTGCAGGAGAATGTGTTTCACTTGGCCCAAGAAATCCATGCAAACAAACCTCTTCAGTATGAGGGAATATCTCCTGTTCAGCTTGGTGTTTTGGAAAGAGTTCCTGCAGCAGCTGCTGTAGCTGTTGTTACAAGTGTTTATTCCCAAACCAGAACTGCGGGATCAGGACACCTCAAGAAAACTACCTGTCCATCCTCCGGCCAGGACACTGGGCTCTGTTATCAGAACCCACTTTGAGGGCATTCCTTTCGGACCTGCAGGTCCAATCTGCTGGATCCCAATGAGCTCCTTACCCTGGTGCTTGCTGGGAGTGCTCCAAACAGCCATTCCAAAACAAAAATTACAAGGTTAATCATCAGGAGAGTGGGGTTTCCATAATGATTTTCTATAACAGCTAGAAATTAATTCAAATAAAGCTACTTCCAGTCTCAAGAAATTACTAGTCTCCCCAGACTGCTGTCAACCAGAAAGCTCAGCTGTACAGCACTGCTACATCCTTATTTTTGTTCTGTGTAAACCACATTATAGTGAAACTATAGGTCAAGCTCATTTTAGGAGCTTTGTCTTCACAAATGCCCTTTTTTTCTAAAATATTAGTCACCTTTTCATCATACTCAAACCCATACACCCTAGGTGTATGATCATTTGTTTATAGCCATTAAAAGTTAGAAGCTTCTATTTTCAAGAGTTCTCTTGCTCATGATCTAGAAACACGTTTGAAATGGCAGAAGACTGGCAGAAGAATACGTTAGTGTATGGCTCAGCTCCATGTCTAACTCTATGCATTGATCTCTGAATGAGAGCTATAGATAACATTGTCAAATACCTCAATGAAATCTATTTTAAGGCAATAAAGCAGTGAAACATAAGCCACATAGAGAAAATATATCTTAGTTTTGAAAAATAAGAAGACACCACAGGCATTTAACTTTCTCCATGAAGATAACCCTACTGAGAACACCCACTTTAAAACCACTAGGGTTTTGAAGTATCTAAATTTGGTCCTCTCCACTGTCTTGTAAGACACCCAAAATAGGCAGTTTAACATGTCCATCAAGAACCTAGATTCCTCATATTAAGAGAAGGTATCTATGGATTGAAAGGTGATTTTCAACTTTACCTGTGTCCAAAAGATCCAGGTGACTTCAGAGATTACAGCAGCAGCAGTAGAAGACCTCATGGAGGCCAGCTGCTGGACACAGTCTCTGTAGCTATGGACATGATACACGAGGATTTTAATTCTGAGCAGAGCTTTGTTCAAAAACACAGTCTGGACAGCAGTCTATGACAATTTATCTTTCTTTTCTTCTATTGTTAACCTGCCAGTCGGTAGGGAACTGCAAACAAGAACAGCTAAGTGGAAGGGGCAGCTGAGAAAGTACATAGAAAATTCAGAAGTGGGTATCAGGAAATGACAGTTTCAGTGTTTGTTTGTAATATTTTGCTTAGCACAAAAGAGTCATTCTGAGGATATAGAAAATGTCAGAGTTATTCTTTGGAAACTTGTATTCCAAATGATACATCAGTATTCTGAAGTTATTATGATGTCCTGGCCAAGAGGAAGGACTGAATTGCATTAGCTTTGGTACAATATGGTGGTTTCTGCCTCCAAGGTGCTTAATGAGTCATTAAATTATTGAACAGACAGGCTACCAAGAAAACCAAAATAAACCCCACAACAACAAAAACCCCAAACCACAGGGAAAGGGACTTACTTGGTTTTACTTTTGAGAATCAGTGTAATAAATGAGAAATAACTAGTCAACATTAGTAGCAAATGCCAACTCTTGCCTGCATGAATTGAAATTGCTGGCAAGATTAAGAGAGAAAACTGTTCCTAAAGAACGGTTCTGGCTTGGTCCAATGACTATAGGAGGGTGGCTTACCTCTGGAATCTAGTGGGATCTTTGCATTTCTGAGGAAAGAAGATGGCATTCCTTCTTGTAGCACTCTTATGCCTTCCCTATAAAGTGCTTGTCCACTGGATGCAAACCAGAATACAAGATCATCATTCCTACGCCTGCTTTCCCCACCTTCAGGCCAGCTACTTTGTGGAGAAGCAATCGGTCACAGATTCCATTATATAGAGGTTGACACTGACTTCTCTGCCTGGAGAGCTGGAAGCAGACCTCCCAGGACAGGTCTCCTTTTTTGCTCACTTTTGCATCATCCTGAGGCCATCTCGCTTACTGGAGGTTGTAAACCTCTTTTCATCACTCAGTTTGACACTGATCTTCATTCTTACTCAAATTACTTTTAACCCCAAAGCTCTAGCCCTGCCCAGAGTAAAAAAGCATTTTCTGCAAGCATTTCCTCATGGCTACAACCTGCCGCCCTAAATCAGCTGTTGCATGGGCACATCAGAATTTGGAGTGCACCAGTAATCAACATACAATCATGACCTACTGCAAAGTCTCTGACTGAATAATGTTCACAAAACTACCTTTATCTGGTAGATCATGGAGAGAATAATGTCACATATACAGCTGAAACATCTGGAATGAATAGGATGACTTTACTGATTACTTCAGTCAATGAAATGATTGCTTTTCCTCCTACAACTCCCACTACATTCACAGACTCCTATAGCTATCACAAAGACCAATTCCTTTCATAATAACAACACTACAAACCTAAACTAATAAAGAGCCATCAGCCAGCAGAAAACTATAGAAACAGGCTGGTTTCTTGGTGAAAGGTGACAATTTTTCTCTAAATTTGTCTGTTAAATTCCAGGCTAGCTCCTCCATGAAATTTCCTGGTGTACACTGCTATCACTTCATGTAAGAGCACAAACACTCAGCAAAAGTGTTTCACCCTTGAGAAATTCCATCAAGCCCATGCCTTGATACGCCTCATGTTTGAAATAACATGTTAAGTGTATTGGCTGAGTCTTATGCTCCCTTCCACAGGGAAGAATGAAAAGCAAGAAGCAGCCAAGAAACACAATGGTAGGGACAGACTTAATGAAATGAACTGATTTTAGTCTTGGCCCAGAAATTGTATCCAAATTTTCAAAATTTTCCTTTAAAGTATAAAGCTTCCTCAGTGTATGGAAATTTTGGTGAATATTCAAATATGTATGTACACATATATATATACACAAATATACATGTATGTCTGTGTATGTATGTTTAACTCAAATATTTATATCTGACTTTATGAAGCATTTAATTCCTTTAGTCATGCTAGAAAAGGGCAATCCCAAACACAATTTCCCCTAATAACAGCACTACACCAACAAGAATGACGTGGTGGACTCTTTCCAGACTGCCCTATTGTAATCATGATGGTGTAATTGCAAACAAGAAAAACGTGTAATCACAATATTGCGTATCTCACCTAAAATGTTCAAAACTATATTTCTGAAACAGCCCAGATAATGTATTAGATCAGAAAGGGGAACACTCAAGCAAGAGCCCTGGCTGTTCTCACAGCATGGGCACAGAAACAAAGCTGGAGGGCAAGCTAGAATGAGGACTGCAATTACTGAACAAATGGATACCTGCAGCAAGGAAGTGATGTTAGTGTTCATTTTATATTTATTTAATAAGCTACTGTCCTGAAAAGTGTTGTGGATTTGAAATTCCCCACTCTCACAGGTGATCATTTGCAAGAGCAGCTTTACATTTTTCCTACTAGACAGCCACAGTAGGATCAAATCCTCCAACCTAAGAAATGCAGATTGCAATTTTCTTATTTAGTAAGTTTTAATAAAAGGCTCTGTCTAGCATGAATGCGGAAGGCATTAATATTTATGCCCGACTGAAAGGGGGCTGTTTGCCACTTAGTGCCATTCCTCTGCTGAACACCTTTATCTCCCTAGTCACTACTGCTCATATTTCTTTTTTTTTAAATTTAACTGCCTTTCTTGCTGTGACCTATTTTCTAGAGAACATATATTCAGCTAATGCTGGTAGATCAAATCAAAACTCTCCTTTGAAAAGAGATACACCCTTTTCATTTGAAACAGCACATCAGGGTTTTTACTGGCATTTAGTTCTAAATGAAAATGCTAGATCTGTTTACCTAGGCTAGTTTAAGCCTACCTTAAATTGAAAATCAGTTATCCTTATTACAGCATCAAAAGCTCATTATTTTCCTCCAAACAGGCTGGAATACCTTTATTAGTAACTCAATTGCTATTTCTTACACAATAACCACATGTTCCACAATGCTCAATAAAACTCAGATGGGAATAGCTCTGCTGATCTGATTTTTGACACATTTCCCTCTGCTCTACCTCTGTGGGTTTGCTTGCTGCTTCTGAAGCCTCACCAAATGTAGTGACTTAAATGGTAAAGCTGAAGCCAGAGGGAGGAAATGCCTTTGTGGTTTTTCCAATCAGCTCAGCATCAGATGTGCTCAGCTCTGCTTCAGCACCTGGTTTCAGTTCAAAGCCTTTCGATCCTTTAATATTGCAAAACATTATTTACCTTCATTGCCCAGCAGCAGCCCGTAGCCTACAGAAAGTGTATTCACCTGTGTGAGTCCTGGGATGACCAGGAGTTCTTTCCATCAGGGAACCCCCGCAGAGCACTCTGAGGTGAGGCCCATGTGCTGTGCTCCCCCTCACTGCAGGAGAGTTGCTGAACACTCTCATGGGAGCTGCAGGAGCTGGTTCCAACCATCCTGCACAGGGACAAGGTGCTGCTGCCTAGAGCAGCGATGTGCAGAGCAGGCAGCCTGATCCACAGCAGCAGTAGGATCCTTGGAAGGAGCTTGCAGCAGGGTAAGACGACAGGATGTCTGCTTGCAGGGGTTCAGCAGGAGCTGGGATGTTTCTTCCCACTGAAGCCAGCTTCTCCCAAGAAATGCAGTCTTACCTCTCAGCTATGACTTAGAGCTTGTCTTCACTTCACTGGCTCTGGGTTAAGTGGTCTAAGTCACACCTCGTGGGGATTCCCAACTTCCAGAATACATGCATTCTCCCCAGCTCCCATGACAGGGAGGCTGTGCATTAGAAATGGAGTTCTGGGATGAGTTTTGGCAAGGGAGTGGGGGCAAGATTCTGCCTGGAAAAGCCAGATCTTTTTCTCTTCCACAGTTGAGCTGCATCCTTGGCCGTATGTTGGCCACATGGATGGTACAGATCCTTAGTCACTCTAACGAAGCAGTTTTTCTCATTTAGTATCTGCTCCTTGAGCCTGTGTTTGACCTGCCCTTAGAAAGCCTGTCTCTACTACTTCTCCTCAGGACTGTTTGTTCTGGGTTGTACAAAACTCTTGATCTCCACACATTTGGATTTATTTCAAAAACACCTGTCCCCTGCAAAATGCCATTGGTGTCACACTGTGAACTGCACACGTTATATGACAAAGTTATTACACAGACAAAGAAATCAGAGAAAACCTAACTACTAAAATAGACTCCATTAAATCTTTTGTCATGGGCCACCTGAAGCTTTTCTTACATAAATGGGCATCTTTCTGCTTGCTGCACTAAGAGCTGGAGCAAGACCTTGGCTTTTGTCCAAAACTCAGTTTTCAAGTGCAGCACTTGTCCAGAATAGTCACCTGTGTTTCAGGGGAGAAAGCAAGCCAGAAGAAAGGAAGGAAAGGGAAAAGAATTCCATCACATCATCCCACTGATAAGCAAACTCTCTATAGCAGAATTAACAGACTTAAGTTTATCAACAGTTCCAATGCATCCAGGCCTGTGTCCCAGGTTAAAAAAGTAGCCACTGCTGCTGCTGTTTGAGTGACATTTCAGTCCAGTGAAATGCTTCTCTAAGCTACTTTTGGAAAGGCAAATGTAAGCTCCTCACTCACTTAGATTTACTGAAAATCTACCCTGCTCATATTAATTAAAAGGAGAATAACTCTTATTACAGTTCCTAATTAGCACTAGCTTCGGCAGAGGGTTCTGTACCATATATGTGTGACGTTTAATGAGCATTTGGCAGATGTTACTCATCTCATTTAACACGCAGCTGGCAGAACTTCTTCTCACAGAGTATTACGGTGAAAAAGAACCAGCTACAAATACTGCTTGGACCTAAACTGTGCTTTGCAGAAGTGTTTCTAGTTTGCTGGTTGACCTGGTTTGGGGTTTTTTTGTACCCTCCACCACCAGCTCCTAAAGGTCCCGCTTAATTTTTGTGGAACTAGAAGAGCCCCAAATTTTTCCAGGATGGCTGCATGACTATCAAAGAGGAAGGCAAAGCTGCAAGAGGTAATTTTTGTGAAATAAAAGGGATAGAACACTGCAGACCTAGGCAAATGCTAGCTGACAGAGACACACACACAGTTACTACTGCTTATCTCAGAGCTGTCCCAATTCTCTCCAAATTTGGTATGGCTACAGCTGAGCTCTGTGACTGCCAGAAGTATTAAAAAGTGATATCATAGGCATATCTGTCAGGTGATTAAGAAAACTAACAAATATCAGCCACACATTGTCCCCATTAAGGGGCTGCTACCTTGTCAGGAGAACCTCGTGGTTGGCAGGTGGCTGTTGTGGTGGCCGAGCATCAGCAGCAGGCTCTGCCAGGCTGAAACCCATCCATCACAGCCAGCAGTCCTTCAACTCTTCAGCACTGGCAGCATTATAAGAGCAACTATTAAATATCAATATCTCATGGTGTTAAGCTATACTTATAATGTCTCTATAAATAGTGAAGCATTCATTTTAACCATTTTATTGGAATATGGAAGCCTGGAAATATCTTGCTTTGGGATTCGAATATTTATTGCCATTTTCAATGTTCTACGCTCAGTAAGCTTGCCTAAATGGTAAGCTGCTTCTTCCATCAAAAACTCATTTTATTTTTCTCAAGTACTGCAGAGCTGTACTGTAGAAGTCTCAAACAAAAAGACATCTGCAACTTGGGCTTTATAAGAAGAATACATTTTAAAAATGGGGTGGATTTTTCTGTGTATTTAGCCAAAAGGCTCATTTTTGACTGTAGTTAAGTGAAGGTTTATACCAATTAATGAAAATAAAATGAATCAGAATAAATCCTTTGATAGTCTTGCCTGGAACATCAGTTAGTCCCCTGAGCGTTTTTATGACCATCTATGAGATACAGCTGCACTCACCTTGAAAATTGTGTTGATGCTTGCTCAGATAAGCGGTTCTGCATTAAAGTGGCAAAGAACTACAGTTAAAGTTTTTGTAGGAAGAGAGCAAGAGAAGTCACCAAGTTCAATTTCTAATGTAGGATGCCGCTTCCTTTATCGCTTTTTCTCTCCCCTTTCTCTTCCCACAGTCAGGACTTGTAGGAGAGCATTAACCAAAAGTTATCTGATTGGCAATTACCACTCCAGAATAAAAGGTTTTTGTAGAGGGTGGCTTAGTTGTCTCCTAGCTCCTCCCTCCAGGCTACAAGTGTGTGCAGAGGCTCTGTACTGGCCTTTTCAGAAAGACATGCCAACTCATCCTCTGCATTTGGGGCGAAGGCTTCCTCAAATTTTGTAGCAGAGGTAGTGGGTTCTTCAGTGCCAGTCATGGCACCCAAGGCTGGCTTCAGGTTTACAACAAACTCTGTTTTGATACAGCTTCTTCATAGGAAGATTTTCGTGCATGTCCTACACCCCTGCGGATGTGCCCAGTGTTGTTCCTAGGTTCAACCAAGTGCTCTGCAGAGCTGGTCAGAGACGTAAGTATTTGACAGTGCTACCAAAGAGTGCAAAGGTAAGGAGAGAACCATTGCATCTTTCCGAAAACTCTGGTCTTTTCCTCCATTTTATTTGGAGAAAAGAACAAAATGGAAGTGTATAACTCTGAGTAAGAGAGAAAAAGCCATTTTCTTTCTTACACAAGAAAATTGCACAACTCGGTTTAGTAGCATATTTTGCAACACAGCCTGTTTCCTGCCCTTTAATACTGAAAGGACCACAGAAATCAGAATGCTTTCAGCAGTCTAAGAAGACTTAATGGTAAAGGAGAGTGCTACCTTTCACAGTAAGACAGCGGGGTTAAGAATAACATCTATTTTTCCAATTTCATATCGGCTTCTAACTGGGGCGGAATGACCATTATGAATACAAAGCACATTTACCCTGTCCCAGATGCACTGGTTTTTCTATTTGCTCTCTGCAGATTTCCCACTCCAAAAGCAGCCGTATCCTTGTAACCATGGAAACCTCTCATGGCAAATTCCCTCAAAACACAAAAGCAGAAGGATGGAACGGAACAAATATTTTAAGAAGGTTGCACACAAAGAGGAAGACAGCATCCTGTCTTCATAGATGCAAGACAGGATAAAACCACAGTATCCTCATGCTGGAGGGCTTGCCATGGGACTGGTGACCTTCCTCACTGGACAGCTGGCATTAGACAAAGTCCTCTGTTTCATCTTTAGCGTTGCCGATGTACTCTGTGAAGATTTGCACAGTGTCAAAGCTTTTCTGAAGATCTGGCAGATAAAAGGACACAACAGTGAATTTTTATGCCAGTATATGACAAACATGCATCCTGCCTAGGACAGATGCACTTCAAATTCAAAACAGTAACTTAGATTTTTGTCTTCAAAAATAAAAAATAAAGTAAAACCACAGAAAAGGTAGAGTCATATCTGAGCAGACCTTGGTCCACCTAGTTCAGTTTTCCACCTCCAACAATGTCTGTAAATGGGGTAAAAAGCAAGGGCCATTTGGAAGGCACTTTAACCCTAATACTCTTCCCAGCCTTAAGGGACTCCCTGAGCCTGTTATGGTTTATATAGATAGTAGAACTCAAAGAAGCTCTATTCCAAACCCTTTTCCAGGCTCCTTTCCAAACCATCCTTTGGCTGGCAGTACAACAAGCCTCATTCAGTCCACAGGAACAGCCACCTCCTGTTTGCATTGAGCCTGCCTCCTACTAGTGTCACTTGATGGGCCACGGTCCTCATGCAAGAAGAAATAACAAGAGTCAATCTCTATTCCCCCCTTCTGTGCCACTCCTGACTTTGTAGATCTCTACCACACCATCCATCCATCCTTGGGAAGGGACAGTGTAAATTTCAGCCTTCTTAACCATTCCTTGAAAGAGATCATCTCATACCTTTGCTCACACAAATTATCTTTCTTCAGACTTTCTCCTGCTGTGATACATTTGAGATGAGAGGACCAGAACTGCATGGGGGAGTGACCCTTGGAGTCAGCCTTTTTTATCTCTGTTCTCTTTCCACAAAGTTAAAATATTTAATCTTTTGTTCCATTGCTACTGAGTACTAGCTGATGATTTCATGGAACTATTACAAACCCACAATTTCACTCTTACATAAGAATAACAAAGTGTTAGCTCAAAATATTATTTGAGAAGTTAGGATTACTTTTACCCAGGAGTTACATTTACATGCACTGAATTTCTTCTGCTATTTTACTACCCGTCTCTTAAATTCAGGAGATCATTCTTCAGTCTACCCTTGAGCTCCTCCAGAGCACTTGGGTGATTAGTACAAGCCCTGGCAATCAGTTAATTTTCATGTTGTTTATTTGTACCTCAACCTGTTCCAGAATTACTTCAAATTTTAGGCTGAGCATTTGCTGAATCACTGCTAAGAAGAATGGCAGAGGGAACCTCCCCAGCTTCTTCTACAGTAAGCAGACACAAATAATTATCATCTCTGCAGCAGTCTTATCCACATGGCTAACAGATGGCCCTACCAACCTTCTGGTGAACGTTTTGTTCTCGGTGTTAGGCCCTGCAGTCTCTCCTCCCCCTCTGAGGGCCACTGCTCAAGGCCAGCTCTGAGTCGTGCAGCTGTGTGACCTTGGACCTGACTGCCGGAAGCAGAGCTGGGAGAAGCCTTGCTGGGGGTCTCTGCACCTTCCATTGTACTAAGCTCAAGCCCTTGCTCTTGATCCCTGCCCAAGCTATGCTTTAGATGGCCCTGAGCCCACCCTTTCCTCTCACAAACCCAAATCTGACCCGATAATTTAACTTCCCAGCCCTGCACCTCCTTGTCACAACAGACTCATGTGTCCAGCTGGACTCCTAGCCACCCCTGGTCACAATCACCCAGTCCACTCTGCTCTCTCTGCCTGGGACCCATCGTGAGGGCACTGTCCTTCCCACTTCGCTTCACCTTCACTCCAGGGTCCCTGTCCCCTGTGGAGCAGCCTCAGCTCCATTACTCCTTGGCAGACAGGCTGGAAAGACAACCAATTCCTTTCCCTATCTGATTCTCATATTTGTATTATATTATCAGAATAGATTTCAAACTCATGATGACCAAACTTGAGGAATAGTTTTGGAAAGAGATGTGGCGAGGAGGAAAAAGGATCTCCAGTTTATTTTGGTGTTGGCAGAGGAGGCTCAGCCACTGTGTACACCACACACATTCCCTGTGCATGACCTTGATCTGGTTGCTTAACTGCTCCCTGTCAGTTCTTCTTGCTGTTAAAATGGATTAAACTTTTCTCCTGAGAACAAAAGAATGTTCCTTCCTTACTTCCTCCCTTCCTTCCTTCCTTCCTCCCTCTCTATAACAAATGTCAACAGCAACAGCCCTGACTAGAGCTGGGAAAACTTGGAAGATTGCCATTAACTTTAGCAAGTCAAGAAAGAGGTTTCATTTACAGACCAGGGACGAGATGAGCTTTTCTGTAGAAAATCTACAGAGAGGATAATGGTCCTCCTCTCTGTTCAACGTGTACAAACTAACTAGCACGTGGTTGGGCATCAGATATCATCCCTAAGCCTTGTCAAGATGCACTCAGAAACTTGAAGAAAACAGATTTTCATGCTGAAGCACCTAAATTTACCAGTGAATATAATACATTAAATGGCTTGTGTCAAAGTAGCCAACCTGTAGCCTCAGCTACCACGTTTTCCTTATTAAAAATCTGTATTTTGGCAACAACTTTACTGTGCCAGTCTACAAAGGAAGATAGCCTCCAGTCTTCCGCTGACTATGCTTTAGAAAATTCTCTTCTACAATACTAATTATTAAATAGCCTTCAAAACAAATGCTAATGCACTGTTGATAACTCTGTGCTGAAGTGCATATAAAGGCACAAAAAGTTAAAAATAAAAGTCAATCTAAGCTCTATAGTCATGTCTCAGCAAGCTGTAAGTGAACTTCTGCAAGGGGAGCAGAAGCAGGGAGAGCGCTTTGGAAAGACAGGTTGTCAAAACATCAGGTTTTACGGGATAAAACCCACCTGTGATATTAAAGTATAATTTCTCCTGATTCTATTTAAGAAAACTAATGCGGTTTTATGGTGCTCTGCATTTTAAATTATGTTTTTCCCCCTTCTCTCCTTCCTCTCTCTTTCGTTGCAGCCTTCTTGGTGGTGGAGTGACAAAAGAGGACTAGGGAGAAAAAACAGTTATACAAACATCAGGGGAATAAAAAGAAAAGACAGATTATGTCTTCTTATATTGAAACTATTCAGGGTATAAATTGCCCTAAGAAAAGTCTTGCCATAATGGCATGTACAGAAATATATGGAAAACCAGGCCTGGAGGCTGAAACAGTATTTGTGTCTTGTTTTGTTTCAAAAAAATTATGTTGGTAATGATTTCAGGAACACAGTAAATCTTATGAAGGAAGACTGTATCTAAAAGTTTCACCTTTTCTTCCTCCCATTCATATTAGTCCCTATTAATATAACTTAACTCTCTACAATTTTCGACAGTTAAAAGAAATTGTCATGCCTACATTCATGTCTACTAACATTTAACTCAGCTACCGAAAATATTTATCTTAAATCAGATTACAGTGCCATCTCTAAGATCAAGCAGCACTGGTTTTAACAGGGTAAAATGAAAACAAACATGGTAATTTTCTCACTTTCAGCTTTTAATGTTAGTCCTGTGTTTAAATGTCCTGACTTGGCTTCTGAACAGGGAATTTCATGCAGCATCTACCCAGAGAATGGGAGCGGTTATTGATAATAATAATTACAATGGATCATAAGACACTCGTCAGCTCTGAATATTAGATGGAATAAGGACTTGGAATCCTAGCCTAAAAGGTTCCCAGAAAGGCCTTAATATTTACTACAAAAACCTAGGGCAGAAGCCATAGTCAAAGGAAGATGGCCTAAGGAGTCAGTATTTTTCATTGCATGTCATATGCTTTCTCCCAGGTCTTTGCCCTTCAAAAGGTTTAAATTGTTGTGCTGGATCTAAAGAGAGAGATACAAAATCCTTACCTTAAATCTACGGGCTGGTGCATGAAAGGTAACGCACTGACACGGGGTGAGTAGCAGATCCTGCTACAGGACTTGTGCTGACACTAATTTAGAGGTGAGTTACTTGGGAATAGCTTGGTATATAAATACCATGCAGAGCAGAGACTTCTCGAGTCCTGATCTAAGCAGAAATTCAATTTCACCACTTTTTGAAGTGTGGCAACAGCCAGGTGGAAAGCTGCTTTTCCCACCTGGGGAAATCACTCCTATGTTCTAGAAAGCTCGCTACAGGCTTTAATTGCTTGGAGTAACACTTCTTCCAGATATGTGCCACGAACATCTGCTTTAACCAAGAATTCGACATCCACGAGTGCTGTAGGTGTCTGTGTGTCTGATCTGTAGCTGTGCCCTCTGCTGCGGTTGTAAGCAGCGGGCAGCTATTTTTAGCACAGCAGTCCCATTGGATATGTGTTAGGTTGGAGGCTGCTTCAGTGACTGGAATGATAACAGGACCGTACACAGGGAGCATAATTTCCCTCTTCAGACTAATTAAGTGTGTCAGGGGAGGTTTCCTAGTGAGAGCATCTAACTGCATATAAAATGAAAGATATTCATCTTCCTTCACAGCTATTAATGAATCACCATTTAGATGCCTAATAAACTTGCACATTAAATTCTAATAGCATCCTGCTCCCTTCATTAACCTGAAGAACTTTGGTGAAAATTGGTGAAAAAAACCTATTCTTCTACTAGGCACTACAGTGCTTGATACTCCCCGATCAGGCTAAAGCCCTAAATCTGGATCTGCAACCTCAGAGCCACCTAAAGTGGTAATTCCATCTTTTCTATTTATCACGTCCATGTAGCTGCTCTGCACCTCTCATCTGACTCACCGAGATATATAATTCTCTGTCCTGTTGCCTGCTTCATAAAAATCCTGTCTGGCACTGTAGCCCTATGGAAAATAATGTCTGTTTTCCACTTAAATGCCTCAGATGTGTTAAGCCAAAGCCCTGTAGGCTCACTATATTTTGCTATAGTACTTGTTACTGTACCCCTTGACCAGCACTCTTGCTCCTGTTCTGCTGATATCTGCTTATACCCATTAGCAGCCCGCCTTTTCTCCCCTCAGTCATGCATCTAATCACCCATCCTCCTCAGCTGGCCTGCCACCTGCATCATTTCTCAGGTTGTTAAGCACGAAGGAGACAAATAGAATCACAAGTCTTCTCACAGCTCAGAAGCTGCAGTTCTGCACGTTTCAGTGCAGACTGGGTAAATGTCCCTGTTGTCTCCTCAGCTTGAGGAATGGGACTGCCAGCCCTCTTAGCCTGTCCACAACTAAACCCCAGGATATTTTGATATTAAGTAGAAAGGAGATAAAAATTGTTCTTTCAGAGAAATGTATTGCTCGCACATTCAAAATGCCCAGCAGCAGTGATTGTGCAGGCTCCAGGGTGATGTCACACCCTGACCTCTGTGTAGCTCCGGCCAGGGAACGCCTCCACTCTTCCTCTCGCAATGATCATATTTCCCACCCGTAACCACAGGCTATATGGCCATTATAGGTTCAAATTTGTTATTATTATAATGTCAGCTTGTTTGTTGGATTAGATATTTACTAACTCAAAAGAGAAAGGATGCCAATAAGTACTTTCAAGTGAACTGTCCATTGATTTCTACAAATGGTTGGTATTAGAGAAGAAACATGAGCAAATCCCCCAACAATTAAATAACTGGATTATTTTTGGAAGCTACATGTGAATAGATGTCATATTATTCTAAAACCCAGGGCAACATTAATTTATCATAAATACCGGTGTCACACCAGTGTTTTCTATCAGCTGAGTCATCAAGCAACTATACTTTCCAGAACAAGTTAACCATACTCTCAACTCATGTGTTGTACAAAGAATAAGTCCCCAGGCATGTAGACTCCATAGACGTCTCTGGGAAGTATTTCCCTGGAACAGGAAAAATCCTGCTTATATCAGGAAATGCTTGTTAAGATGAGGCTTATCATAATAAGCAAAAGAGAGGAACTCACTGTGAATGAAACAGGGTGGTGACAACAACATCAGTCACCCACCAAGCATAAGGCATGACACATGTCATATCAGAGGGCAGCCCAGGAAATCCCCACAACAACTCCAGAGCAGGACTAGAGGCAGCCACTCCCACAGTCCACCTTAAAAATGTGAAAGGCCCTGGATGGAGCTGAAGAAGGGCCCCTGGTTGGAGGGTGTGGCTGAGGTCCCAGGTGAGGTGGATGGTCGGGGCAGTCCAAGCCTGTGAGGGCCCTCATGGCCCTTGCCTGCAGCCATCTGCATTTTTAATCCTACCCATAAGGGCATGAAGCATGCAGAGAGAGGTGCATGGGAGATTAACTGAAACAGAAGCTGAATTCCTAAACCCTCTACATGAGCTGTGTGGTGCTTTAAAGTGGCAACCACAATAAATTTTGTTGCTGTAAAATATCTTGAATTAAGGGGGGCTACTTGCTTANGGGCATGAAGCATGCAGAGAGAGGTGCATGGGAGATTAACTGAAACAGAAGCTGAATTCCTAAACCCTCTACATGAGCTGTGTGGTGCTTTAAAGTGGCAACCACAATAAATTTTGTTGCTGTAAAATATCTTGAATTAAGGGGGGGCTGCTTGCTTAACAATGCATTTAGCTTGACTAGCGTTTAGCTTGACTAACAGATTTCGCCTTGCCAAGCAAAAGGAAGGAATGGGGGATGCAGACCATTGATAAAGGGGAAGCATACATGACTAAGAGATCCTGTTTTCAGACCCTAAAGCCAGCTTAAACTAGTTCTAGACTTTGGACTGTGGCCAGGGACCTAGAAAGCATGCACAAGGAAGAAAGGTAAAAAGTTCAAACCGAGGAAGACGACTGGAGAAAATCTTGCTTCATCCCAAAGACCCCGGCCCACGACCACCAAGAAGCACTGTGCAGACACAGAGCATATGGAAATGACTTATGAGCTCATTGTAATATGAAGCAGGGCTAGGCGGGGCTAGGCAATGAATATGTATAGGTGTATTAGAAAACTCAATGCATATATAACAGTTTGGGTAATAAAATAAGGGGCAAAAGTTGTGAGGGGCGTGCAAGCCTTTGTGAAGAAATCCCGCTTGTCGCCTCGGCTGATTAAAAGTATACCTACTTTACCATTTTACTTAGTGATAAAATCTTTTCTGCACATCAATCTGTTTCAAAAAAGTTCAGCATATTCACTTTATACACAGGCACCCAATCAGACACAGACATTTCCTCCTTTCAACAAAACCAGCCAGGGCTGGTAACATTCCTTGCAGGATAATGGATGAGGAACAGTATGATTCAGCACCTGGATACTGCCAGACCAGAGCACTCTGACAAAGATGAATTATTTCAGCCTCAAGACTGACACTATCCCTGGAGATCTCCCCTGTTTGCATTACAATCCTTCATTTATTTCTCAGTCCCTTTCTTTCCAAGCCACCCCTGTGCTTCCCGCCCTCCCTTTCGCATACACCACTGCTTATTTTCCTATCTGAAGATCACTTCGAGATGGCTGGATGCACAATGTGGTATCACTGTGCTCAACCATCGAAGCCAGCTCCCATAAGACAAAGGGAACTTGGCAAAATTTGGGACATTTCTCTTCTGAAATGAGCACATGTTCATTCAGAAGTCATGGAATCTGTTCAACCTAATTTTAAGGGCTACAAGGAAAAATAATGGACAATGGTTGTTTTGCTGGTGGTAGTGCTGATTTTTTTTTTTTCCATTTTACATAAGAAAGTTGGCTTCTGGTACATGTAATTATTTCTATTTCCAGCCTGCCCAGTACAAGGTGATACAGCTAAACAAGATTACTTGCAGATGGTCTCCAAACTAAACTGTGATGCTAAATGGAGCTAACTTACTAATGGAAATTATTAAGGCTGCTTGGAGCCCCCCAGAATGCTGGAGGAATTTCAATGTGACTGCACAGAGATTTGTAGAGAGGACCAGTGCCTCCAAGGAACTGAGAGCCTCCGGTGAGTTGCCAGGGGAACCAAAGGAAGCTCAGTGGCTCACAGAACTTATAAACACACATCTGCAACTGTGGCCAAGCATTGACTTTTGCCAGGTTGTGTCAGAAACAGCTGTACCGGAGGGACGTGGTCCATACAGAAGGTCTTACATGGAGTGCCAACAGATGCTGTAAAAGATTTTAGTGAAGAATCTTCTAGTTTTTGAAGCTGACTTGAAAATACATACACAGAGCTGATGCTGGGGTGTTTTTAATCAAGATTCCCTGTTCACATTTGTGTTTTCTTCTTGCCACTATATCAGCTGTCATTTCTATCCAAAAGTTTCTCAAAATTGTTTAGCAGAATTTGAGAACTAAAAGATGGATGGTTAAAGGCATCTCCGCAGTCCAGGCCAGGGTTGGGCTCTAATCCAGTACTTTCTGGCAGAAGTGGACACTTGTGCAGCTGAGAAATGATTTCCTATCAGCCAGTTCTTCAGTTTGGTCATGTAGGTAGCCTCACGGGACAAGAGAAAATTAACTTTACTACTCTGAAAAGTGAGACAAGGCATCTTTAGAGAATAAGGAGGTTTTCTCTAAATCCTTACCTGAGCAGGTTCCCTTAATAGCAGTATGTGAAGAATGACAACCCAAACCTCTGCAGAAACTCCTATCCTGCAGTGCCAGGCATCTGCATGCTAGATGTCCTGCTAGGACAAAAACTAAGCACTGAAAATTCTGTCTCAGCCAGCTTTTGGTGTTCCATCTTCCTTTCTGTGATACCAAAGTTCAAGCTTTTCTTTGTCTCAACGGAGCACGGCAGGGCTAAAAGCATTAGTTGTAGGAAACAGAGGCATGATAACAGGGTTTGAGAAAGCCCAGGAAAGTTTGAATTCATACAGTTCAATTGTAAATCCATCCCACCAATCTTCACTGCTGCTTTTACGTAAATAGAAATTCTCCATTTTTTAGATCTAGATATATTATGTTTATTACCTTGGTATTTTGCCCTTACCTAAATCCCCCAACGTATGTATTACTAACAAAGTTAATTAGAATGAGAATGGGTTTAGAGCAAGAAGAAATAATCTGACAGCACTGAAAATGGGAATGCTCTAAATGGTGTGCTATAAAACTTGAGAACTGCACTTCAGGGTGTGAATATTTCCACAAGAAAGCAATTACGTTGATGAAAGCTGATCAGTAAAATTGTCTGACTAATTTGTGTGTGTGTGGGGGAAGGGAGTACAGAGATAGCTGACTGGAGCAGGAATGGATATTACAGGAAACAATTAGAAAATGTTATATTTTTTTCTTTTTTATTTTAGAGTTTGATACTGAGCTACAGATTATTGCCACTATGAAGGATGGCCTTGGAATACAAGACTGGGTTTTAAAAAAGTAGCTGATGTAACAAAAAAATAAGAGACTGGTGGACAAAACATAGCATTGTGTGATACGCTTTGTCTTCCCTAACTCTCCTAAGATTTGGCAACATTATAATGTCAGCATATTTCATGACTCGAGAAATAAAAACCAAAGATTTTGTCATCACTGCTCCTGCCAAGAGACACATACCTCCTGCTCCTTCCCTAGATACCAGTACACTTCAGCTCTGTTCTGCTCAGGCAGCTCATAGCAAGGACTGGCGCACGTGATCCCCATGATGTGTGCCAAGGGCAGGAGCCAAAGCTGCAGAGAAAACACAGACCAGCTTTTCAACAACAAGCCTTACATAGGAAGTGCCTTTGCATTCTGTGGGAGGAGTCCAGGGATAAAATTCTTGTGCCACTCACTTCCTTTAGCATCATCAGTAGGTTAACTAATGAATAATAATGCTAATTTTTTACACTTCTGGAGGACCACACAGAGCACCAATCTGGATGGCAGCACTTTGTATCCCCTGAGACACTTCTCACAGGACTCTACAGATCAGGGCATAGGGGACTTTACCAGCTACCATGGGTGCACAGGGGAGAGGTCCTGTTTAGAAATCTAAGACAAGGAATCTTATTTTAGCTACATTTCTCTTAAATGATGGAAGACTGGTGTTTGTTTGTTTCTTCAATTTTTGCACGCAGCAAGAACTAAATTCTGCACCACTTCAGGTCCCCAGAATATCGGGGTACCTGGCAAAAATTAAGGTGCTTCCAAAACATGCAGGACAAAAATCCTGACCATCCAGCATCTGGGCCTGTGGCTTCCAGGTCCCCAATGGCCCCTGGGTTTCCCCCGCTTACTCATGGCCCAGGACCTCATGTCAGCCCTCCCAGCCCATCAGCCTCTGCCCCAGCAATACCACAGCAGGGCTGCTCTCCTGTTCCCCAGAGCAGATCCATGGCCTAGCCTTGGCCCACTCCCATCCTCAGGGAGGTGCCTGATGCTGTCCCGGTGCCCGGTGTCCCGCTCCTGGCAGGGTGCTGGGACAGGCCCCAGCTGGCCAGCTCTGCCCTGACAGCCCCACGGGACCCGCTGCTCCACTGACCCTCACGGGGCCCTGATACTCAGCTTGAGAAACCGGAAACACACACGGCATAGCTGGCTTTCGTTTGAGGAGTGTGGCTGTACATTTTAAAAATTAGCAATACTTACCTATTTATTTTTTAACTCATGCAATTTAAAGTGCTTTAAAAGATAAGTAGTTACCATGTGGTCAATAATTCACTGGAAAATTCAAATGAATTAGGGGACAACATTGCATCAAAAGCCAATGATGCTGCTTTCCAAAATATTAGTCAAGGAAAACTCAGTAATAGAGAGATGAAGTAGAATTACGCAAAGCAACATGGTAGGCTGACAGCAAGGTCATAAATTGAAATAAAATATTCCAGTATCCAGTCCAATACACGTCTACCAGATACTATTTCTACTTCATCACAGTTAACTAAGAGCACTGGCAGAAGAATTAAAACTAATGAGAGTAAAACAAATAAAAAAACTTTCCCGCTTCTAATCCAAGAGGCTGCTCGGAAAGTCTTTGAGTGAGTGATAATATATTTCCTTCTATTGCAGAAATTTACCTTATAAGAATCTGCTTTATCTTCAAAAAGAATGGCCAGATTTGATTTCACTGATGATCTTGAAAATACAGAAATCCTTCACTAAGCTTAGTGGCATTAAACCACATACACCTAGGCCCAAGATCAACAGCTAGGCAGAGAGGTTTCACACAGATACACACCATGTCTACAGCATGAGTAAAATGTGGAGCACAGAAATTGCTATTACTCAGCATGTTTCAAAAACTACGAGGAAGAGAAAGAGGATTTGACATGTCTGGGAAAGTGTACTCAAGACAAAAAAAGAAAAAGAAGGCACTGTTTTAAGCTGCAGAAATATACTGAAGGTGAGTTATATTTTATTTTATTTCATTAAAATAGATTTTAAAAACATACTGTGTAAAAGAATTAGGATTCTCAATAATTTATTATTTACATTAACAAATTCTATTTGACTGTTATTCTATAGATAGAAATGAAAAGTCTGCAGAAGGGAGTTATATCAGCTTCTTCAGGACCAGGCAAGCCTCTTTTCCAAGAAACATGTCCAAAAATGCATTTCTTCCCATTTCAATCCCTTCAAAATAATAATTGCAAACTGATGGCAAAAAGCTCGATGAAAGGTCATGCTGGTGAGTGCTGAGCACTCACAGTGAGAGCCGAGAATTCAGGGTGTTCTGCAAGGGAGAGACCCCGAGGAGACTTTAACATTGCACTACTTAACAGTCAAGGGGCTGCAGGGTCCAATCCCACTCTTGCTCCCACTGTCCTATCTCTGCTGAAATCCATGGCATTACTCAACAAGGCCTGCACCTGACCCCTCCAGGCAGATCTCAGAAAGCTGGACAGACTCCTTGAGACAGGGTGGCAGTGGAGAGACTGTTTTTCCTACCACTGTAGGCACACTGCAGCTTATCATTCTTTGTCAGTCCAAACACAACATAAATCTCAGTGTCTTCCTTCCCATCCTCTGGGAAGAAATATGCATAGGGAATTATCTCTCTGATGTAAACATCTGTAAGCACCATTCACATATGCTGGTCCACATGAAAAAAAAAAAATATTATCAAAGTGCCTGCTGTAGCCTTGACCTTTCTTAGCAGAGCAGCTCAGCTTTCCCATTAGCTTTCCAGACTTCTGAAATCATCCGGGTACCCAAACATCATGCACGGTTCATTGCAATGCCAGCTGCTGTCTGCTTTACTATTCCAGGAAAGAGCAGTCGCCCTTTCAGTGATTATACAAAAGCCCATGATTAAAAGAAGTAAAGCTGTCAGCTCATGTGTTCTGTTTCCTGGAGGCACTCAGTGGTGTTTCTGACATCTCGTGTAAGGCACCAATCATCCGGTAGCTGAGCAAAAAGCGACCCACGAGACCTCCATTAAGCAACTGCAGAGGAAACTGACAAAGTTCAGCTGGTTGGCTTGTCCTCTTGCTTACTAAGCATAAAAAGTGTGGTCACGCCATCTGAGGAAGTTTCTGGTGGTATCCTAAAAGCGGAAGCCTCAACCTGCGCCACAGGGAGCACAGGTGACAGTGTGCTACAGCGCAAGTTTCCGACAGCTGCGTCAGGGTGGCAATTCCCATGGACATAGAAGAGATTTCCTGGATCCCCAGGAAGCCTCTACTGCCTTGCTTTCACAGAAAGTGAGTTTGTTGTCAGCAGCAAAGCAGATATCTCCTTACAAGATGTTTCCATAACACACAACAGAGGACCACCCTACAAAACCAGCTTTGTGGCGCTCTTGCTGCAGCTTCCCTGCTGTTGGTCTTGTGTGCACAGCCTTATTCACAGAGATGCAATGCCGGAGATAGCAGAGCCTATGGACGAAGAGGTTGGCTGGATGTTGGCTGACTGCACCACTGAGCAGCTTCAGTCCAGAATGTCAGTCTCAAATGGGACCAGGTGGTAGTATGTCAAATTGGTGACATAAGCTGTTGGATCATCACTGTCTTCCAGCTCTGAGGTAAAGTCACTAACACTTTCAAACCTAAGGAGAGATGAAAAAAACCACCAAAAGGCATTAAATCATTTAGAAAATCAAAGGAATTGGAAAAATGTACTAAGGGAGTGCGAGAAGCACTCGGAGCTGATTCCATCCACACCTCCTTCTCCTATACTCATGTGTCTATGACTAAACAATGGGCCAGTGAGAACCATGGTGCATGCAAGTCATCTTGTCACCCCTGACTTTCAAAGCTACTAGTNAAGGAAGGAGCAAGTGAGTCTTGGAAGAGTGAATCACGCGGTTGAAATCTATATCCTTCTATTTTGTTCCCACAGCATGTGGCAACAACACAAAATGCCTCAGTTCTCACATAAAAGTGAAAAGGAAACTGCCTCTGTTTCCCATCTGAATTTGAAGTCTCAGCCTTTCACTTCACAGACACCTTCTCTGGGTTTGGCTTTTGTAAGAGGCCAAGTGTCTAACACAGCTAGGAAAGATGACTACAGTGTCCTTTCTCCAGAGTCTTGCTGCCCTTCCCATTAGGGAAGATTTAGGTTTTAACAATCAAAGAATCTCCAAATATAAAGAGATTCCCAAATTTAGTTTCACTTGTTTTGGTATTTTCCTCTCCACTTCCCAACACCTGTTTTATAACCTGAACTTTTGCAAGGATTACCCACTGTCTCTTACCTACTCTCAACCAGAAAGCATCAAGCTGTTAAAACCTACACTTTTCTCAGTTACACATATTCCCATTCCAAGAAGGCTTGAATTTCTGCAGTAAGAAACATAATCTTCTTCCTAGACAGCCTAGCAGTTAAAGGCAGTCACTGCAGGCCAAGGACTAAATTTTACATCAGTTTTAAAAGGAGTTTGAAGAACCTTGAAGTTTCTTTTTCTTAAACACTCTCTTTAATATTTTAAAAGGACTTTCATTCACTATGACAAGATGGAAAAAGAAATTCTAACCTAGCTCTGACTTTTAGCATGTGTCTCTTAACACCTTTATCAGCCTAGCTGGCCTACTTCAGCTCTCTGAATGGCAGATAAACAGATGAGCTTTAAAATAATTAATATTTAAAACTGCATCTCACCTACACAGGAACTAGTTGGACTTTTTAGATAAGTGAAGCAACTGCAGACATCCCTCTAACCTCACCCTAGAGGGTGACCTAAGAGTGGAGTATTTCAGAGGACCTGAAGAAGAGTGGTGGTAAACAGATAAGTCTCCCACTACCGTTTCATCCCAAAACTTTAGCCTGGTCTATACATCCTGCAATGTATGGCCACAGTTCTGTCTTTTCCATACTCCTTCCTGGTCCTTCTCATCTCTTGTTTTTTAACTATGAGAACCAAAATAGAGAAGAATTTTTTTGAGCAGAAACTCATGGATTTTCTCCTGCGGTGCTGATGCTTTGTTCTTCACTTTAAATGAAACAGCAATAAGACTGAACTTTGAATGTTTATTACCCTCATTCCTCTAGGCCCTCCAGGCTGTTTGCTTGCCTGCGTGTGTGGGAACATGTGCACAAGGGAGTTGACTTGGTATCTTGCAAACAACTTCCCAGATCATGTTATGCTGTCTTATGGACTTCAAGTGATCCAGAAACAACAGATTATGAAATACCAGTGGGGCAGACAGAGTGAAGAAAGCAGAAGAAGAATCAAGAAAGCTATTCAGATTCTGCTCTCCTACTCTTGTCAGCATAAAGCTACATTATCACGACTGAAATATCCCACAGATTTTGGGGTTCTCCAGCCTCACTGATAGGTTACTACGAGCAGAATGTGAGGTGCAAAGCAGTGGAAGTCAGACGCTGTGGTTAAGCAGGAAGCTTTTCTTGCCACCAAAAAGGAAGTGTGTGCACAGCAGTCTGCTAAGCACTGCTCTAGAGTGCTCACACAAAACCACACTCAATAAACCAGATCTGTTTACTACAGTCAGCAGTTGTATACGACACCAACAGTCAAAATGTTTTTGTGCTGTTACGAACAGGACTTTTTCTCAAAATAAACTCTGCAGCTCTACTGTGGACCTGCGGATTCCTAAATGCCCAAACTGCTGCCCTTAATATTTTTTTCTCAAACTACCTTGACAGATACACTGTCTTTTGCAAGAGCCTATTTCTTCTGTTGTAAGACAAAATTCTTTATGATTTTAACCTCTGTTGATGCATTAGATTTGCTACTCAGATTCACCAGGAAGAAGAGGGAATGACATAGAAGCTAATGGCTTGGACAGGCTCGCTAGAGAACAAACTGGTGTCTGGGCTTCAAGAGTGAGTGATGGTGAATGGAGTTAAATCCATTTGGTAGCCATTCACTAGGAGTGTTTTCCTGGGCTCAGTTTTGGGGCCAGTCCTGTTGAATATCTTTATTGATGATCTAGACGAGAGGATCGAGTGCACCCTCTGTCAGTTTGCCGATGACACCAAGCTGAGTGAGAGTGCCATTGTGCTGGAGGGTAGGAAGGCTTTCCCAGAGGGACCTGGACAGGCTGGATTGATGGGCTGAAGCCAGCTGCATGAGCTTCAACAAGATCAAGTGCTGGGTCCTGCACTTGCATCACAACAAGTGACCCCATGCAAAGCTACAGGCTTGGGGAAAAGGGGCTGTAAAGCTGCCTGGCAAAAAAGGACCTGGAGGTGCTGATCAACAGTGGCTGAACATGAGCCAGCATGTGCTCAGGTGGCCAAGAAGGCCAATGGCATCCTTGCCTGTATCAGAAGTAGTGACCAGCAGGACCAGGGCAGTGGTTGTCCCCCTGTACTCGGCACTGGTGAGGCCACACTTCAAATCCTGTGTCCAGTTCTGGGCCCCTCACAGCAAGAAGGACATGGAGGTGCTGGAGCATGTCCAGAGAAGGGCAACGGAGCTGGTGAAGGGCCTGGAGCACAAGTGCGATGAGAAGCAGCTGAGGGAACTGAGGTTTTTTAGCCTGGAGGAAAGGAGGCTCAGGGGAGACCTTACTACTCTCTCCAATTGCCTGAAAGGGGGCTGTAGCCAGGTGGGGGTTGGACCCTTCTCCAGGTAACAAGTGACAGGGCAAGAAGTGAGGGCCTCAGGTTGTACTAGGGAAAGTTTAGACTAGATATTAGGAAAAATTTCTTGACTGAAAGGGCTATCAAGCATTGAAACAAGCTGCCCAGGGAAGTGGTTGAGTGACCATCACTGGAAGTATGTAAAAGACATACATATCGTAGAATCATAGAACGGTTTGGTTTGGAAGGGACCTTAAAAATTATCTAGTTCCAACCCTCCTACCATGGGCAGGGATACCTTCCACTAGATCAGGTTATGCAGAGCCCCATCCAGCCTGGTTCTGGAATGCCTCCAGGGAAGGGGAACCCACAACCTGGGGAACTTGTTCCAGTGTCTCACAACCCTTATCTAAAGATTTTCTTCTTAATATCTAACCTAAACCTACCCTCCTTCAGCTTAAGGCCATCCCCCCCTTATCCTATCACATGCCCCCATAAAAATTCCCTCTCTATCTCTCTTGCAGGCCTCCTTCAGGTACTGGAGTGAATTTGCCAAAAAGGAAGCTTATTCAATGCCACAGACTCTGCTGCTGGCCTAGAAGACAGAAGTGCATACAGTCTTGGCAGAGAAAGGTACCTCTGTAACGAAACCAAAGCAGAAGTTCAAATGCATCTATTTGCCACCTTCTTCTTTCAAAAGGACTTCAGACTACTCTCCAAGAACCACACAGAAAAGGGCTATCTATGCCACATGGATGCTGAGCACACTGGCTTCACCACATCTCGCAACAGTATGCTGTACTGCCAACTAAAATCAGAGAGAAAATGAAGGAAGCAGAAAATACCTACTTCAGAACAATAGAGTAAGCAACTGCTACTTGGAAAAGTGCTGTGGTTTCTTTTGCAAGAAATATGAGACTTTTCAGCTGATGGATCACTGGGCAGGTAGCACTGCAGGCTACCACAGCTAACCAGTATAGGGAATGAACACTTCCTGCTGAAGCTTCAAGCACTTCTTCCCAAAAAAATACAGGTTTGCTCAGCAAAATGTCTCATTCAAGTCCATCAGCAGCCAAAACCCAGAAGTCATAAAGAGTTTAATGCGGCTGAAAGGAAAAAATTCCCATCTGAGGATATCAAGTCCACAAAGAATTAACTCTGATTTCAGGGTAGAACACACCATAAATCCAATTTTACTGAGATCGAAAAGGAACAGCATAGGATTTGACAGATTTTAAAGTTTCCTTTCTGGGCTAATAACATACATTCAAACCAACAGTATAGAAAATTTCTGCTTTTGAAAAAGGTTCAATTTTTACAAAACAGCTGTGCTACACTGGTTCCATTATCTCCTGGCTATTACCACTTGGCTATAAAATACAGCTGCAGGATGGGAAAATTTAGGGCACCATATAAAAAACACATTTGAAAATTATTAGCTTCTTGACTCTTGACTTCACATCCTTTGGAAAGTTAAACCACAAATGAACAAAGTCAGGCTGTTACCCAAGAATCATTTCTTCCACCAGTTTCTGGGAAGCTATGCCTACCATTCAGTTTTTATCACATTAGTATTTTCTGTCCTTAAAACTCTCTGACTTTAATGGGATGACAGTTAGACGATTGCAGTTTCTGATCCCAGGCTGGTAAGTTTTGCTTGAGCTGGAGTACATTTTTAAAATCAAAGCTAGCTATAAATAACTTTTTAATCAATTTTTTTTTAAATAATCAAAGTAAGGCAGAAAAGGGCTTTCTGTAGTAATTTTCTCCTATAATTTGTCACTCTCAGTACAAAGACTGATCCACTGTGAACTCTAACAACTTTAATTTCCAGGTATTGGCCTTACAGAATTACCTCTAGTGTGTCATTCCAGCCTCATTATTACAAGCTTATAAGCTTAAACACTGTTAGCCAGGTCAAGGTTCAAAACACTAAGTGATAAGTTAATAAAAAGACTTCAAGAAATTATACCAGAGCCAGAGATACTCTCCAGCCCCTGACAAAGTCTTGCCAAGCTCTAAACCTTGTTACAGACTGACAGTGACCACATTTCAAATATAGAAAGACAGATCACTGCATTCAAAGACCAAGGCTTTTAGTATTCTGTTTCCTTCATTTTACTGGTCTAATAAAAAAGTAGGTCAACGCTCCTCATCAAAAATATTTAAATGCTTCACACTACCTGAAGCTCATTGAAGTATCAATCACCTGGTATGACAAAAATCTGTAGAAGCAGTTTTCCATCAATACCCATCTGTGAATACAGTCACTGACTTAAAACCTACGTCAATCAAGGAATCACAGAATGGTTGGGCTTGGAATGGACCTCTGGAGATCATCCACAACAACCTTCTGCCAAGGCAGGGTCACCCAGAGCAGGTTATGCAGGAACACATCCAGGTGGGTTTGGAAAGTCTCCAGAGAGGGAGACTCCAGAACCTCCCTGGGCAGCCTGTCCCAGTGCTCTGCCACCCTCAACATAAAGAAGTTCTTCCTCATGTTGAGGTGGAACTTCTTCTGCTTTCGTTTATGGCCATAAAAGCCCTCCTGGTAACAGGTTTCTGATCCCAGAATACCTACATGCATTAGGAAGCAGAATTTACCAATAAGACCAGTCTAACTTGCCCTTCCCCTAAGGAAACACACATGCTACCCCAAGTCCCAAGTGAGCAGCTGCTGACCTTTGTTCAGTTACTTTCAGGGATGTGTTCCCCTCTGAGGACAGTGTTTTGCTTCCCAAGCATCCCACTACCCTTTGTAGCAGGATATGCCATTTGGTAGGATGTTTGAGTATCCAAGTTTGGGCTCAAACCAGCTCTCATCACAGTCATGAGAGAAATAACTCTGTTCTCCCTTGGCAGCACCCCTGCGGCAGCATCAGTTCTTTTTTCATACACAGAGGTTTGAGCACTTTGGGGTCAATCATCTCCCATTTTATCCACTTTAACAGGAAATTGCTGTGAAGTGTTAGCAATCAGGCCTGGTAACCTTTAACCAGTCAGGATGACAGCTATACCAGTCTTGCTCTTATACAGACAATAACATTTTGCTAGTGGGGGTGGGAAAGCTACAGTTTATCTGAAGGTGACAACATTGCTCTTGCTCAAACTCCACTTACAAATGTTCTGCTGAATCTACATCCAGGTGTTTCTCTTTTCCATTAGGTATACTGTGGTCAATGACTATTGTTTCAGTGTTGGCTAAACAGAATCCATTTGATCGCATGATTTCTGTTGGGAGAAGAAAGAAAACAAGATGAAAAAAAAAAGCTGGAAAACAACTGTGTATCATATGTAATTGACATGGCTATGAACTGAGATGTGTGCATGACACTGAAAATCTGCACATGAAAGCAGGGATGAAGAGCTGGTTTCACGGCTTCTTACATCTGCAAACTGCCTGTGCTCAAGCAATTTTATTCACCTAATCGATTCAGGACACAAAGCATCTGAAGCACCTACCACTACCAAACCATAATTTTATTTTTCTTAGACAGTCCCAGGCTTAAGCCGGTTAAGCAAAAACAAAAAAGACATAAAAATTGAAATAAAAAGTGATCTTACAAATTAATTCAACCACCAACTCTAAGTCATGTAAAGCAATACCATGTTTTGCACTGCCTTTGACCCTGCTTATTTTGTTTCTCATAATGTTAGAAGGCTCCAATACAGAATATCTAAAATTTACACCTAATTCCACTGGCTTACTATCAAGGGGAGAACTGATTACTAAAGAATAGTATTTGATGTGAATGAGAAGTTAATCCACGTCTGCGCTGTATGGAAAGTCAAACTAGGCAAGTCATAAGGATTTCTTTCGGCCACACAATTTTAGATGAAGCTAGGACCACCACAAAATAAATGCACATTTTTAAAAAAACCAGCACTGACTTAAGGAGGATAACTCTTGATCTGCCTCAAGGCACTATGACCCTGTGTTACAGCCTTGAATTGCCAGCACAACAAAACAAAATTAGTCTGTGGCAGAAAATATGGTCGGCAGAAAACACAGGAACAAATTTCAGCTATTTATACAGTTCAAATAATGAACAGGCGATGAGACAGGAGAGAGGAGGTAATTTTTTTTTTAACATTTACATGTTTCTGCACTAAGGTAAAGCCAGAACTCACTTCAAGAACATATTTTTCTTGACAGTCATCTTGGACTTTCAGTCTGTATTTTACTGCAACTCACTTTAGCAGAATACATTTGGGGGTTGTGAAAACACTGAACACCAGCAGAATCACACTTCACATGACTCATCTTGAGCCAGCATATATGCAAAATAAGATTTACACCATAAATTCAATCTGTTTTCATTTTAGAGGGTGGCCCTTTCTCTCTACTCCATTACTTCCACTCTGAGAAGGACCACGCGGGGTTTGTTTTTTCAGAGAATACAAAACATTTTTGCCTCCTTTTCCAGGACTACAATCCAAGTAGAAATCTGCACTATGACTAACAGGAATGCCAGTATTTTCCTAGTGTCCTTGACTTGACCTAAGAGGAACAGCGTTTCACTGCTGCATGAACTGCCTTACCCATTATCATTTACTGCCATCTACTGACAGCGCTGTCAGATACGGAACCATTTCCAGTGTGCAACATCCAGATGAGGCAAATATCAATTAACATCAAATTTCCACCTATGTTCTTAGCATTAATAGCAACAATCACTTGAATGATAAAATTAATTACCACAAGGTGCTTTTACATAGCTGCACAGGTAGAAGAATCTTCCTCCAGTTAATTAGG
Source organism: Mystacornis crossleyi (assembly GCA_013400655.1). Classification (NCBI taxonomy): domain Eukaryota; kingdom Metazoa; phylum Chordata; class Aves; order Passeriformes; family Timaliidae; genus Mystacornis; species Mystacornis crossleyi. The sequence goes on along the minus strand of VYZQ01034453.1, from coordinate 12,677 downwards.
CATTACTTATCACTACCAACAATAATTTAGAATTAAAACATGCTGTTATTCAGCTGAGATAATTTCCACAGCTCCTCTATGTACAGACTGTCAGGAGGGTTCCCTTTGCTGCTAACTTCTGTCCATCAGACAGGCCCCCTTGCACAGAGTACATGAGCCCTGACGGGGTGCACACCCTCCCAAAAAGTATATAAAAGCATTCCACACAGCAAAAAAGCCCCAAACCAGAGCAATGCTCCAGCATGTAACCTATGTGATTCCAAATACATTTATTCTTGGTATTTGGTGTTTGCAACAAGAGCAAGGTATCACCAGTAGCAGTCACCCTTTGAAACATTTTTACAGCATTTGGTTTGTAGTTCCTTCATTTCATAATGGGCTGGATCTAGGATCCATTTTGCAGCTCTGGTCTCACAGAGTAGCAACATACTTCAGTCAAAACCCATGAATGTGCTCTGTGGCTGTGCTGAGAAGATGTCCTGGTGTTCAGGAGCAAAATGTGTGACTATGTGCTGCCTTTGGAAGATGACTAATGGCAAGGGCATATACAAGAGAAATTTTACCTGAGGTTTCCATATTGACTCAAGACATCATCCAAACCTCCCTAGCCACAGGTGGAATGTGAGACAAGCATGTTGGCTCCTGTTTCCCGTTCCCAGGAAGTCAGACCTGCATCACCCCACTTTGCAATGTGGCCCCGAGGGCTGTTGTTTTGCACTGAAACCCGGGCTTGGGGCACTCTACAAGAAGACACCAGCCCAGATGGGCTGGCAAGACCACACTTCTCACTGAGGCTCTGTGCTACACAGTACTCATAAACCATCTTCCATTTGATTAAACGAATATTTTTTAACAGAAGATAGATTCACTTAGAACCAGAGCTAAGGATCAGCTACAAATAGTTTACCCTGTGTATGAGATCAAGCCTTAAAACCCACTGTTTACACCTTTGGCATGTTGACACACCTACTGGTCATTAACTGGTACTTTGTTAGAACCAAAGAAAACTGATACCAGTCCCTTGCCAGACACTATAAACCTTGGAGGACTATGCAGTATTTCACTTCAATTAACTCTGAATTCTCTTAACTGTCACTCTTCTGGTGACACAAAACCAGCAGCTGCCATTAGGCTCAAACAAAATGCTTCAGTATAGAAATACAAAACCAGGCACATCAGAAGTTCACAGACCTTTTGACAATGGTCAGTAGCAGATGAAGAGGGGAAAGGTTAAAAGAATAGGCAAGGATAGGCTCTCCACTTTACCCACTAGCAGTCTGTGGTTTAGGAACTTCCTATGTCTCCACCTGTGATAGGTTTCAATGTACTTTTCCTCCACTTGCTTGTCTAATTCCCTTTTGAAGTCACTTCTGCTTTCAGTTTCCCCATATCCTATGACAGTAAGTTCCACTCCTTAACTATGCTTTGTATGGAAACAAAACAATATTATAACCTCGCTTTTGTTTGCTTAAAGCCTGTTGTCTGCTAGTGATATTGGATAATGTATAGCTCTTTTTTCATGAGAAGTACAGGGTAATTGACCTCCTTCTATTCATAGCTTTGTAGACTTCCATCATATCCCGGTCTGTCATCTCTTCTCACAGAAGTGTCCCTCATTATTTAACCTCTTTCTTAGAGAAGCTGTTCAACAACTTAGATCCTCGCCCTTTACTTGTATAATTTTAAATTCTATTATATCCTGAGATGGAGAAACCAAAATTGTGCAAATTGTATTCAAGATGGGGTTGTGCTCCTCTCCTTGTTTCTCCCTCCTTTTCTAATAATATCTAAGTCTCACTGCTGGTATTGCCCATTGCTAGGCACCAAGCTTACATTTCCACAGAACTGTATCAATAGCCTCAAAATCTCCTCTCTAAGTGGTAACAGCAGTACCATATGAGATGATATGTAGTAAGGACTGCGTTTTCCTCACAATCACTGCTTTGCATTTGTCAGCCTCCCATTTCACCTGCCACTTTAATGCCTGAATGCACGTTGCACAGTGTATCAAGGCTAATTAAATGTGCTATATCACAAAACAGACTATTGAGAACTATATTTTGAATTGTTGATAGAGAAATAATAATGGGAGCAGCAAATAAATTACTTTTCATTCTGTAATTCTTGTGTCAACTGCAGGAAGTTAATAACTCTTACCTGATATTTTAACTGGACTTTGAAAGCTTGGCTGAATTTTATGGACATTGTCATTTTTTAGAACTTGGTCCAAAGGGGATCTCTCAAAGAACGTGAGGACAACTTCAGACCTTGAATACTTAAAAAGAGAGAGAAAAAAACAGACATCCATTTTTAACCAGTAGTTTGCTTTGTCCCTCTTCTCCATTTCTGCCCCTTCATAGTATGACAGAAAAACTTATTACAAGCGACAGCTTGGAGGCATCATTACACAGTTCTGGCACCCAGCATTTCTCCAAGTGACTCAATAAATTGCTCCTTTCAGAGTTTGGCAAAGCCCATCACATTCTAATCTGCATGAGAGTGCATGTCACCATGAAGGAGGAGTCAAGCTGGGCTAAATTGGAACTTGGCTAACTCACCTTCCAGGGCATGTTTATAATAGTCTTCAGAAGCTTTTCCACTTCATTAAGTCTGGCTTCTATATCATGGGCTTCTTTTATTGTGATGAGCCCTAGAAACAAAGTAAACAGATCATAAGCATAAACAAAGGCACACTTACTCACACTTTAACAGCCAGAAGCAGCATCTCAAGAAGATGTGGAGCAACCTCAAATATGCCTCCCAGAAATGTCTTTTAAACCAACTGATGGTAAAGCGCGCACCCCAAACTGAGGTGGGTGTAGTTTACAAGCAGAGCTGCAAGCCTGACACAAACTCAGCTGTTTATGACCATTTGTAGGAATTGCAAGACAAGCAGAAGTAGAACCACCTACTCCCTCACCCACAGTTTCACTACACAGCATTCCCAGCAGTGATAATTAAACAGCCCACTTTCTGATTCCAAGAACCATTATTCATCCTTTTTTTTCTGTAAATGAAAAGCAAAAGAAAACCCAAGAAAACCAAAAGATACATCCTACAGATAAGAGGGTAAAAAACAAACACAAGCTAAACAAAAGGCAGTTTTGTATTTCTCTGACTGTATTTCTCTGTAAGCCCCAGTGAGTGGTCCAAGGAAAATTTGTCAGTATCATGTTCTTCAAGTGTAAGATAACTGTTAGGATTTTTTTTCATATTGTCAGCCACTGAATTATCACAGTGCTGCAGAAGGGATTAAGATGGAAATTTTACTGTCCAGTATCCAGAATGGTGCATTACAATGGAATATTGAATTGCTCAGTATGGTGATCTTAAATTCTAATACCATATTTTGTATGTATAACCTGCAGGGCACCTGTAACTTCCCCCTCCTCTAGCAGACTGAAGGAAATGCAGAACAGGTTATATGCATATACAGGGCATATGAGGAGAAGTAAACCCTCAAAATCTCACATCCCTCTAGTGGGCCTTTTATTGCTGATATTTGCAACCTACTTTTTCTAACCAAATCATCATTTAACCTCTACATTTGTGCATCTTTTCCAAGGAGCAGGATACACCCATGAAAATGAAATACCTAAGAGAAATTATTAAATATAACATGCCACACCAAACAATCAGACAACCCAACAAAAAGCTGGAAAAGGAAAAGACACAATAAATCAAAACCATCAAAATTAAAAATCTGCAAAGCAGTCTGTGAGAAAGCACTTCAAAATACTACAACTGTGTTAAAGTAAGTGTATCTCCATCTCCCTATTCAAAAGACAAACACAGAGCCATCAAACATGCAGAGTGTGGGAAAAACATCCACAAACAGTTTCAGTCTGCACCAGTCCTTGCTGTTTGCTACCAGCGAGATACAATCCCATACAAACTTTCCAGACAAAAGTGTGACTTGGAAGCTGTCAGGTCTCCTCCAGTTACAGCTCTAAATAAAACAGAGATTGTCTCCAAAGCAACCGGGTTCACTTGATGGTTGTCCCACAAAAGTCACCTATTTGTATAAGCCTTTCGCTTGCTCAACAGTCCTTCATGTTGCCTGTATTTTCAGCATGGCTATCGCCTCGGCCCGGTACAACTCACCCCCTCTCCTGACAGCAGAGCAATGCATGCCAGAAGGCATATAAGGAAGGTGGCATGTATCATTCTTTGGCTACAGTCCGGTTGCTTTGTTTGGAAAGTCTCTGAAAGGCTCTAAATGTGAATAAATCTGCATGGGTCCACAGACTGGGTATCAGCTGGGCTGTGCTTGACATTACAGACCTGAATTGCAGAGCAGCACCCTTCATCATCTTAACTATGGGGTGTGGGCAGGCATGGGTGGATCTGCTTCACCCCTCCACAAATATGTTCCCATCCCACATTTGAATCAAGTTCAAATTTTTCAATGAAACTGTTTTCATCTTCTCTAAAAGAAAAAAAAAGCTGCCAATGGTCCCACAGCTCAGACACCTATCCATGGTGTTCGAAACACTGCTGGCCCTGCTGGAGCCCCCATCAGAGCCAGCCACCCTGGTGCCAGCTGCCAGGGGGTGCCTCCACTTCTCCTGCTGGTCTTGATCCACTCTGCATGAACACTGATATAGTCAGAGCAGAGACTGCCCAGCTGTGGCTCCCACCTTGCAGGTGAAGACCTCTTTGCCAATCCACCAGGGATCAGCATTCAACTACTCCCTCTCAAATCTGCCCTCGATCTTGGACCCTTTCCCAGATAAGCATTCACTGTTGGTACTAGTATTTTACCAGAAAAAGGAATACTTTCAAACAAATGAAGATATTCAGACTGGGAGGTGGAGAAGAAGAAAAAAGAAAAGCCCAAACCACCTCAGCAACAACCCTGAGCATTCATCCCGTGAGGAAAACCAGCCAAGCGGTCAGGATTTCTCTCATTAGTAATCAGGGATAGCATCTGCAGCTCCACACGGCCTTTTTATGCTTCACCAAGAAGTCAGACAAGGCTGTCAGCCTGTTGCACTGTCACAGATCACCCTGTGGGAGGTTTTACAGCTTCTTGCCATTCACAAGGAATTTCCAGCCCTGGTATATTATCTCCTTCCACCTCTTGGAAAGACTCCAGCCATGCAAACCCACACTCCAACTTGGAAACTGGCACAGAAGACTTGTAACATCTGACACCATAAAAACTGTTTCTTACTGAAGCTTTCAGTAATATCAAAACCAAAAAGCAGACAGCGTAGGAAGAAGGGTGATACATCTGCCTGGGCAGCTTCCTATATACGTGTTTAATGATTGCAGATGCACAGCTTTGGGGCATAAATCTGCTGACCTTAAATGAATTCCCCATACAGGGAGTTCAATTTGGCCAGGCCAAAGCCTCTCTTCTCATACATCTACAGCCCAAACACACAGAAACCACTTGTCTGGCTAAATACACACATATGTTTAAACCTGTAATTTCTTCTGCAATTGCCATGAAGTTTGTAAGGCCCTCATTTATCTTAATTCTGCAAGTCTCTGTTTTTAAAAGTTAACAGATGTTCTTGTGGTTTTCAGTTAGTCATAGACCACGACCCCACAACCCGAGGAACTGCTCCCAACCCCACAGCCACCCTAACCAGAGTGAGGCACTGCCTGCCCAAGCAGCCAGGAGGAGTGCAGGTCCTGGTCCCTTCTTTCCATCCCTTTCAGCACTCTCTAACTGGTTGCTGTTATCAACCTCAGCACCTACACGCATGAGGAACACTGGGGTTTTGTAAGGCAAAGTCTCTGGTGTCAACACTGGCTTAAGGTGCTCCTACCCTCCCCTGCACCTCATTTCCTCTCTTACACCACAACACAGAGCTGCTTCTGCTTTGCCAGCAAAATTAGGTGAGCAGCAGGGAATACCTCAAACCACTCCTGTCAAAGGCTTCACTTCTAGAAACCCCAGACTTCGCAGAAGAAGCAAGAGACTGCAGGCTAGGATGCTCCATCCAAGCTCCTTTCTCACCCAGGCACTACAGTAAGTTCGAGCAGGAATCTGAATTTGTGTAAAGGGTCACAGAACCACACCCAAGTTTCCAGGTCTATTCTTCACTTTGTGGAGGTTTCTCCCTTGCCTGTCTTCTTTCTTCTGTTTGGAAGATTTGCCGAGGCAGAAAGAAAGAGAAAAAAAAGCCGGAGACCGATGTAGGCTCTCCAGACGCTGGAAACGCCTCAACAAACAGACACACAGACATGCCAGCTGACACTGCAGACAGAGCCCAGCACCGCCCCCATTCATTAAACCTGACACAAATACACCAAAAGGTGGATGCATCTGGAGTGCGTGGGACGTCCTGGCCACATATGAGGCATCCATACAGCAGCTACAACATGCCTCGAGGCTGTTGTCTCTGCCCATGGGCCATAAATACATGTCTAGCCTGTACTTCCATCTGGGGCTTTTACTACCCAAGAACCCTTACTCCGTTTCCTATAAAATAAAAATAAAATACCAGTAAAGCAACCAGTATCCTGGAACCAGTTGCGCTTTCTTCACTTGTTCGGTCATGCAACAGAGCTGAGCTCAGAGCTGGGAAATTTGTTAGTGAGGTCATGGTGAAAGGCTGTTCTCATGCCTTTTTCTCGACTCTGGCCCTTGTCTGACTGCTAATGGAAAACATGCACAAACTCCTCCCAGGAAAACTTTGCTCTCTGTCTTGCTACCCGTACTGTGCTCAGACAATTAGCTATTATTTCAAGTGATTTAAATGCTATAAACACCTATGTTTATAGGGTTTGAGGCAAACTGGAGTCCCACTGGCTCCTTTTTTAACCACAAACTCTGCTGCCAAATACCACAAACTTCTAAGATTCCTTCACCCTGCACACAGGGGAGCCAACAGGCTGGGTGACAGGAGGGATGACACTGTTTAACCCAGGGTGGCACTCATCTGTGCCTGGGAGATTGCTTTAGCAGGGCAGTGCTGTGTGCACAGCCCACATAATCAGCGACCTCATTCAATCCCTTTGACATTTTCTCTGCCCCTTTCCAGACCAAGAGCCCCAGGCAAAGTCCTTAAGACTGAAAAGGATTTGCTTTCAATTTGAGACCAAGCGTAAGTAGCAACTTTGCGCAGAGCAACATGCGTCTGGAAAAGTACGGCACAAGCAGCACCAGAGGCCTGGAACACTCTTCCTGCCCTGGGTCCCTGGTGCCGGGACAGCTGCAGGAGGCTGGGAGAGCAGGCCAGCAGCTGTGTACCTGGCATGCTGGCTCACAGCGTGGGAGAGGGGCCCAGAGCTGCACACAGGCAGGAAACGAGCTCAGGAGCAGAGGAGAACAAACTGAGAGCCAATTCCTGATGTAAACACACAAGCCTTGGTAGGGCTGTCCTATTACTGCCATGTGAGCCACCAAATCTGCAACTAATGACATTCTGAAAACCTCAGATAATGCACACCATCCTTCTAGCACAGGAAGCAGGACAGGAATTGCAGCATGTGCTTCATGGCTCATCATGAAATCACAGAGCTGTCCTGACAGTCGGCATCTATGATGAGCATTGTCCCAAAAATCCTCTAGCGCCTTCCAAGGAAGAGTAAGTTCATGCCCAAGTCAAGTGTGTCTCCTATGTCATGTCAATGATGAAACACAGAAGTCTGTTTTTCTGGAGATGTGTTGCTATGTACAAGTCACTACGTATACACGATCTCAAACTGTGGGCAAACCCTGTCGCTCCAGTCTGAAGGACTACATTTCATGTTTGTGGTCAGAACAGGAGCAAAGAATGTCCAAGAGATACCCTACTTTCTCCAAATCAGTTCTATACATACAGGAAGCTGAGCAAGAGCAGAAGCCGAGGTGTACTTTCTGAAGATATGTGCAAGATGGAATGCAAATAGTCCTCAGTGCTGTGTGTTTTAGTATGCACATGAAGATTAAAGTTGCATTGAGCCCCTCTCATCTAATCCTCTCTCCATCCCCTACAGGAATACTGTAGAGTAGGTATCAAAGTGAAGAAAGGAGTAACCAATAACTCGAGAGAGAAATCCTACTGTGTTCTGCTAATCTGCAAGAAAGATTTCGGACTTATGGATTCAGATCATGAGTCCATCCTTCTCTCTTTGCACAAGACCCTGAGCAGCAGTTAGGGATTTCAAATCTTTAGGGAAGACATATAAGTCGCCTTGCATGGGAGACTGCTACTCTGCTCTCTCTCCTGACCAGACTTCAACGGGACATGTGCCCCTTTTCCCCAGTTACAGTATTCATTAAAATTGCAGTGATAAAACTTTTTTATCCTTTTCCCTCATTCCTCCTTTCCCTCAGATATGTTCTAACCCTTGTGCACACACACAGTCCAGGATACAGATGAAGCAACAGAAGGAAGTTCCTAGTCATTAGAGAGGGTATAAAAAAATCACAGAATAACGTTAAATAAAAGAGTCTAATTTGGTTCATCCAAAGAAGGGCCAGGTCCAAAGTCAGATCAGGCTGCTAGGGACCATATCCAGTTGACTTCTAAACAGACCCACAGACAGATATTCCGCAGAAACATGCAGAAACTGAAGCTACTCAGCTGGCACATGGATCACGGCTGAAAGGTGACAGACAGTTCAGCCCCATGTTTTCTGCTGTTTTGCTCCTTTGCACTGCTTCCTATTTCCTCCCTCTGCTGAACTGGGTTCTTCTCTACACCATTTCAGCTGTCATCTTCCCCTGCTTCATGGCCACCATACCTTGCTCCCCCTAGCAGCTGCCCAGGCAGCATCCCTCCTCATCGCAAACATGTGTTCCCTCAACCTTGCCACCTGGGAACTATGGCATTAGCCACCTCAGACTGGATTCTGAAAAGGGCAAACCAGCTCCCACTAACAGCTGCCTCCTCTCTGATGAAGGAGAGGAGGATAAAAGGTTGCCAGAAGGGCAAAGGAATACTCAGGGCTATGTAAAGGAAGGAAATTCAAAAAATCCCCAGTAGATGGGAAAGCTTGTTTCACACAACTTTTCTTCAATAACTGCAGAAATAACACCACAGAAATCCCTTCAAGTCCAAAGACTTGATAAGATCCAGAGAAAGGCAGATAATTATGGGCAATCAGGGACGTTAGATCTTCAATTACTAGAGACCAGGACTGTCACTTTTCTGTTCTCTGCCTGTTATTTATGCTGTCTTCTGCAGCATCTGGTTCTCATCACCAGGAACAGGATCCTAGAGCACTGGTCTGACTTAAGTCTGGCAGCTCTAGCAACTCCTCTTTCATGCCTCTTGCCTAATTCTACAACACCCCTCTCTTGGGACATTCACACTTGCCCCTTCCCCTCGTGGGGAAGTTCATCCATCTCATATGACAGGAGTCACTAGAGTCTTTACAAAGGATTTGCTGTTGATGCAATATCACTGACAAGATCCATCTTGGTGGCATTACTGAGGGAGCATCTAAAAGGATACAGCAGAGCTGAAAAGAGGGATGGGTGTAGGGAGATGGACTATTGACATTTATCACATTGCGCTGCCCTTCTTAAACTTGGTGATGAGGAACAAAAATTTTTAAAGTGGTATCAATACACAAAACGCATATGAGTCATTCCATATTTTCAGAAGTTCCACTAGGTAGTAACAAACATACTGAAGATACTGAGATAAATCTGTTTGATGCAGAAAGAGAGAGCTTTCAAAACCCTGTCCACACCTTTCTTCTTTTGCAGTTCATATGAAGCAGATGCAGGATGGGGAAAAGTCGTGTCCAAACAACTGTCCAACTGAAATGCGCCAGAGAAAAGTCGTCACCATGACCGCCTGAGGACCCTGGCATACTCAAGCATCCATGCAAAGAAAAGAGGCAAGTTAAAAGCTGAGAAACCCAGACCCTCAAGATGATGGGTTTTCCACACATTGTATTGTTAGTTAAGGGATCTCCCAGGATTTCTGGAAGAAACGGAACGTCTTGGTGGCAGAACTCAGCAGACAGGCTTTCCCCACAGAGTTCCCTGTCTTGATGCCTGATGAGCCACAAGAAAGAAAAATATGTCAAAGAAGCATGAGATAAGAGCGAACAAAGCAGTCAAAACCTGATGAGAAATGCAAGCTCTTACAACCATTTTTAGTGCTGATTTCTTATCAGGTGAGAACTGTCATGAAAAACACACCTCAGTTCCATTCCTTTCCACCAAAAACTTCCCTGGCACATTGCCTTGGTTCACCACAAAAAGGCAACTTGTGTCTAGCTTTATAACAACACATCCAGCTTCATTTATCTCCAACATTACAAATGAACCATGAAATTCAGCTGATAAAAAAAAAACAAACCCAGAAGCCACAAACTTAATTTTGGTTTTACAGTTCTGCTAGAGCCTGATAACCAAGAGCTGCATCCTTTGTCTGCCAGACAGAAGCTCTGAGCAAGCTCCACTAATGAACTGTTGACAGTGTCAACAATGGAAAGAGCACAATAGATGCAGCGTATTTATCTGTATTGTCACAGCACCGAGAAACAGCTGCTGTCTGTGGAAACCACTACACTGCTTCTGTAGAGCTCCCTCTTCTCATAAATCACACTCCCAGATGGCCTTGTAAACAACAACAACACTCTAATGCAGCATATAGAAAACTAATTTATGAACGCGACATTTGTAAGCAAACAATGTTCCTGGGCTGGCTCTTCGGGAACTGCCTTCTGTGTTGTGCACGTCCTTCCAATGGCAGCCCTGGAGAAGCTTCCCACTGCGCAGCCACTCGGACATGGAAAACAGCTGATCACCTGCTTCCCGCAGGAGGCAGCCACCCCAGAGGCAGGCACAAGGCTTGGAGCGAGAGCTCAGAGCTAGTCCGCTGTGAGGGACTGCTCAGGTCTGCTGCAGGTGAAGTGACTGTCTCTACGCTTCGAGTAGGTGTAAGGTTTCTATAGGAAATCACCACCACTACTGGAAAACTTCTATAGATGGACAGAGGCAAGGAGCACCGGCAAGGTGGAAGGGAACAGAGGAATTCTGCAGAGCCATAGATAACCATGGATTATCCATGGCACACCGGTGAGCAAACCTGGAGGCAAAGAAAAGGAACAGAAAACAGCTCAGGGAAAGCAACTTGGAGAAGGAGAAAGGAAAAAACAGAAAGAAGAGCAACACCGAAAATGGCCATGACAGAGCAGAATGAGTCAGAGGAGGCATGGAAAGGAGGAAAATGAGAACTTTGGGAAGAGATGCCCATTTAGTAATAAAATCAATCTTTCAGAGAGTTTCTGATTTGGCAGCTCAGAGTATCAGAGCAGGACCAGGCACCACAAGTAGGTACAATATGAACAGTTACATTGGAAAAGCGTCTGAACCTCTGTTCTGATAACAAAGGCAACACACAAGTGCAGAGGAGGATTGTCAGAAGCCACCCTGCCACTCCACGGGCAAAACAAATCCCAACTTTGAAAGGCTGCTAACACGCTCTTTTGGCTTCCTTAAGGGGTTGATTCTACCCTCGCTGAAGTCAGAGGTGAGGGAGGTGTGTGACTGCTGACTGCATAGAAGCTGGCTCAAGTCCTAGAATAAATCTTAGATGAGACCTCCTCACAAGTAGTATTTAGAGAAAATAGGAGGGTGGAAAAAAAGAAAGAGTCCTTTTCCAGACTTATACCTCACTTTTGGTGTCTATTTGGTCTGGTGCAACTATTTGTATTTCCATCAGTTTTAAGTTAGCTTTTAAGTCCATAGCTCTGCCTTTCTCATGAAAACTGATTTAAATTCAAAAGTAGACTGCATAGAGAAACAGACAGTTTAGTAACATTAGACTGTGTTCACTGCAGGAGTGAATGAGCCTGTGTTTTCCTGTGATCCTCTTTTGTACATTTGCCTAGAGCAAGGGACAGGCACATTTCAAAGACAAATAAAATACTAGCAAGTTACTGGTAACATCACAGTGAATCATCCTTAGTCACCCTGCAGGTATGCACATATCTAACCTTGTTTACCAGCTTCCTAGTGAGATGTCTCGTGTTGCTGAACGTCCTTGGCCTTTAGCATCATTGTACACTCCAGCTGCAGAGAGTGCACTCTGCCACGTGTTCTTACTAGTTATCAAAGACAAGACCAGGCTCTGTGAATGCCATACTCCCCCCTGGGACCTCCCCTCCTCTCATATCAAAGAAGGTGCAAAATGAACAGCCACTGCAGACAGCTACACCTCCCATCCTCCTCTGCAATCTCAAAGCACTCGGCAGCTCCAACAAATAAGGAAAGGGGAGAGCATTGTGGAAGTCAGTCCGGGAGGATGAGGGGTCAAGAAAGGAATGTAGAGGATGGTTTCCTCGTGCTGAGGGAGAAAAGGAGCACACTCCTGCTCAGCACGAACTGTCTGCTGAAGCCAGCAATAAAGGTAGCAATCAACTCTTTCTGAAATTGCTGACGTTTTTAAAATAACCCCCACCTTCGTTTAAAAAGTTAATAACATCAAATAGCTCAAGCTTCCACTCTCAACCGTATCCCTTAAATGTAACACACTGCAGGTCGACTGAGCTGTAGGATAATGCTAGTCCTTTTAATGCTCCTTAGGCAAATCTGTAGGGACTTTGGAGTCCTTCTCTGCAATGCAAATTTGGTTTGCAACACTTTATCACTTCCTCCAGATAAAAGGCACAGTTGATAGTCACCTTCTTTCATAAAGCCCGACAGAAACACACACACATATACAAACTCACATACATATGCAAATACATTTGTATATATATAAAAATACACACAA
>VYZQ01034451.1:2808-13427 GCA_013400655.1 Mystacornis crossleyi | reverse complement strand
GGTAGCACCATGTCTAGTTATGATTTAACTTCTTTCTGTTAAAAGATCTTATTTTCATTTCTTTAGAGACAAAGAACCAGACAGATAAACAAGGCAACAAACATGCATTTTTTTTCACTTAAATTAAGAACTGGGGAAAAAAAAGCAGAAACCCACAGATCTCACAGGTCCAGATCTACAGCTGTGAAATTCAGTACTTCACTGTGTTTCTGAGGGTCTAAGCTGATTTATGCCAGCTGAGAACTTGGCTTGGCTCAAAAAAGCTGGATAATCAAAGATGTCAGTCTACTCTGAAAACTTAAATAGCAGATCATGTAATCTAGGGGGACCTAGAAGAGCTTTCATTCAACTCCCTCATCTGTATAGTCTCTTACTACCTGAGAAATACAGATAGCAGATACCCTTTTCACTTCATTTTCAGCACATCTCAAAAGGAAGGTATATAGCTTTTCTCACAATGTGCCAAAGGAACAGAAAGTGTTCTTAGTCTGAAAAGACAGCCAAAACAATCTGAATAAATGCTTAAATGTAGAAGTCTGTTTGTTTTTTATTTGCATTAAATGAGTGGAAAGCACTAAATCCCAATCATCAGTAATGCTTCGTCTTAATTCACCACTGTACTACTTCAGCTGCATTTCAGTACACTTCCACCAAAGTTACGAGAAAACTACATCACCATAAACTAAACCGTTTTTTATTCAAACCCTCTAATATCTGCCATCTCTAATCTTTACATGCCTACTGAATTTTGATACATATTATGAACTTTTGTTTTATTATGTACATATAGAAGCAGTCTTATTCTGTGCCCTTCTGTGGGTCTGTGCACATGCTCAATTATATATTCCCTATCTGTGTACACATACTGCAATGAGCTCACTGTGCTTGGCTCTTATCAGATAATTGCTCAAGTGCAAACTGTTTCCCATGTCACATTTTAGCAGGTTGCTAAGGATATTTAACATGCTCTGAAGCTGCCTATTTTTGGATCCACATTGTGAGTCTATAATACAATTTTTTTTTTAATATACTTAATGCTTTATATGATGTGCTGAAAATAAGTATTTAATTTGCACTTCAGTTAGCAGGCATTTATTGTACAGTAAGAATCAACTGACTGCTACAAGGACCCTTTTTATGATTTAATCCACTCAGAAAATTCAGTTGCTATCACAATATCCTCAAAATGGCATCAATAATAAATATAAAAGTAATATATTACTAGCAACGGGTATCTAAATGACATGAAACAAGATATATAGAGAAAATTACCCATCAATTAGCCTACTTTCTTAGTGTCAAAAATATATTTAAATTAATTTAGTCTTTCACTAATTAATTCAAATCAGATTTACTTTCTTGTTTTATGAGACAACTAAATTTATAAAGAAGGCTTTTAGCTTTACTGTGTGAATAATGGAAGCATAGCTATACCCACAATATACAGGCATCTCAATTCAGCAGCAGTGGACTGTGATTTATAGTGCCATCTCCTAAAACACACATACAAATAGCATACCAGGTTTGCCTTCAAAAAACTATAGGATTCCAATAAACCTACCAGAAAAGGTACTGAAGTAGGTCAAAATGTAAATCATCTAAACATTTAAATTTTTTAAATCATGAATGTTTGGATAGTTGGATATTTAGTTGCATTGATGCTGTGCTGACGGGAAAGTGACAGAGAGCTACATAAAGTTGTAAAATGAAGGTAAGGGATGCTGAAAGTACTTTAAGGTTACCCCTCCCACCTCCCGCAGTTACATGGCTTCAGTAGATGTGCTGCAAATTAAGATGATGGATTAAGGTGATTAAGATGAATTAAGGTTATAATCTGTGATTGCTAAACTAGAAACTTGGAGAGATGAAAAAGTTTGAGAGAATACTGGAGAATTCAGCATTAACAAAATGGCATTATTTTTAAAATTTATGTCAGCCTACTAAACATTAAGATGAAGGTCCTAGGGTCTAGTTTACTTTGACAGAGTAATTAGACTGAAGCCTAACAGAAGCACAAAAAGGAAATGAATGGACATTTTCAAAAACACATTTTCCACTTTCCCATCCACAAAGCTTATTTTGCCAGAGTGAAAATCCATTCCCATGCCATCTCTTCACCTTAGCTTTTCTCAGACACCAGCTCAAATACAGAGGCTTTACATGCTGTCACAAAGGTCAGCATACATATGCTATTTCCTTTGCCAGTCTTGAGAACAAAATCCAAAATCCGTTTTTCATATCAGCAAGTCCTGTTTTATGGCCTGAGAAAAGTGAGGATGTTGCAGATGAAAACCAAATTCCTCAATCTACTGTCAGAAACCACCAGGCAAAACCTGCAGAGTTAAAAGAACATACATCTCTCTTTGTAGCTCAGAAAGTAGCTCAGACATCATCTCTATACCAGTAGGAACATCCAGATAATTTAAGAGGCAGACTTAAAAACTGAGTACTGCAGCTGCTGAACCCTTAAGTCAAGGACTGAATGACAGCGTTAAAGACTGTGCCAAAAATGTACGGTTGACTGGAGACCTACAAGAAGGTTATGCTGATAATTATTTAATATAATTGTCTCAGACAGCTGATCATAGAATCATAGAATATCTTGCACTGGAAGAGACCCACAAGGATCATCGAGTCCAATCCTAGCCCTGCACAGGACCATACCCAAGAATCTCACCATGGACCCAGGAGTATNGGTTGCCTCATCCCAGGTGCAGAATCTGACACTTTCTGTGTTAAACTTGATACTCTTGGTGACTGCTCAGCCCTGTAACTTGTCAAGGTCTCTCTGCCGGACCTCTCTGCCATAAGAGAGTCAACAGCTCCTCCCCTGAGTAACCCTTCTAGTCCTGCATCCAAGTGGTTTATGAAGATGTTGAAGAGCACAGGCCCTAAAATTGTGCTAGCTTTAGCCATAACCTGAACTGATGGGACACAAACCAGCTCATGCCCGTACAATATTTAAGTACATTGGTGAGATTGTACCTGCTCTAGCTCCTGCCACTCAGCCTCAAAGGTAGCTCATCGGTCAACTGAGTGAAAAGTGGCAACCAATGCCTGTAACTTCTCATCTTGTTCTTTACTTGTTTTCCCAGGTTACATTAATCATGCTACTCACCTTTACAGACAGCTAATTTTCTACAACATCTCCTATTTCAGTTGGTGCTGGGCAGAAAGAAATACCTTCCTCTGTGCCCTCTTTGTTAACCAAAAAAGGAAGAGTGGAAATAAAGCATTTTGTATATTGAAATTACATCTGAGACACTAAAGGCTTCTGTGCCAGTCACAAGGAAATGCACAGCTTAGGCAGTTTGCCCATTGTCCAACATCTGGTAGAGCAGACACCTGACTGGAGGCTGAGACTCCCAGATAACATCATTATTCCAGTAATTAACAATCATTCCAGATTTCAGCACTGACTTCCTCTTATCTGCAAATGCTTTCACATTCCAACATAAAGGTAAAATCTTTACTAAGTGTAGCAATGAACTTTTGTCTCTCACCTATTTTTTGACCTGTTTCAGTCAGTTGTGCTGACTTTTCATATGTCCAAGAAAGGCAAGATGGAGCAGAACAAAGTTATCCTATGTTCACATCTTATCAAAGTACAAACTTAAAATGCAGCAATGGCTGTATCATGAAGCAGAAGCCAAATGACAGGTCTCCAAAAATTAGGAAAAGTCTTCATATAACTTTCATGCCTTTTATCTATCTTGATAACAAAGCTAGTTTGTGACTTATAAATTGCTCTGACACAACCAGGAGAGTTTTTTACCTCACTTTTAAAGTTATTGAAAATAGGATTTATGTAGTTCTTTAGTGACCATCTTCATAAAAAGCCTTGTGACAATGATTGTTAAAGTTCTTCAAAGTCAGCTAAACCTTGAAGCAAGAGCTAAGTAAAAAGTTCTGTTAAGGCTGCAGGTGGCAAAATTTTCCAATTCTCCCAGTTTTCACTTTAATAAGAAGATTTAAAGCAGCTTTTGTTATTTCCCAAGGCTTCTTAAAAGGTGTTTTAATAAACACTTTTCTGTTGTGAATCTTTTCATCTACCTTATATCTTCAGAAATTATCAACCTTAACTTCTCTCAAAAAAATCTTTATTAAGTCTCACTATTATTTCTTGCTTGGACCTCTCTTTCCCATTTAGTGTTTTTAATCATTGATTCCACAGAGACTAGCTTTGAGGATTTCTTATTTCTCCATTTTGGGTCACACCAGGACTACTTCTGTGAAATTCAATTAGAATCTTATAACAGGTCCCTATAAATATCATCACTTCAAAAAACAAACAGTAAGATCTTGAAAGAAGCATTCTGTGACTGCCAGGAGGTGTTTATTAGCACTTTGTCAGAAAAGCATATTTGTTTTGGGTAGATCAATCAAATCTACTTCAAATGACAAGTCCTTGAGCTCTGAATAGTGTGGACCTAATATTCAGATTTTATTTAAAAAAAAATACCACACTTCATCTTAGCATGAAAGACTACAGAATGAGCTGACTATTAAGTGCAAAATTATTGCTTCAGAACATTTACTTTTGCCTTCAACTTTAGGTAAAGGCTTGTTCTCAGAACATTTACTCTGTCACCTTGATCTGGGTCACCAGAATAGCCATTAAGGCTTAGCAAATGATTGCTTTTCCTTTCTCAAGTCATCATTTCCCAAGCATGTCTTTTCAAGCTACAGAAAGCACTGACTGATTTGACATATTTAAGGCATGCCTGCATTAGGAGAACCTACAACAGAATAAGTGTATCAGTGTCCTTTAAGATTGCCAGCATCTGAAATCCCACATTACAACTGCACAGAACATCTACTCTGTCATATTTCAGTGGTGTTACTAATCACACTGGTGAAAATTTCACCTCAACAGCTATGCTGCTATCAAGTAGGTCATCCTGAGATTTTTTTTCTTGACATCCAAAGTGCCCAAAGATGAGAAAGAGGCAATCAGAGAGAATGACTTTTAAACAGGACCAACAAACTAAATTAGTCGTGAGAAAAAACCCAGTAAAGTTGCAGTGAAAAATGGAATCTATTTACCAGCAATTTTCAAAATAGTAAGAAGAAAATATAGTATTTTTACCATTTGGGCTAGATATTTCTATTAGCTTCAGATGTCTTTTGGGTAATTGTATTTTCGTCACACAAATTGTAAAGCATGAACAGTTTCAGGAAACAAGATCATATTGCCTTGATAGTTGTTAAGGCATTTATTTGGGTTATGGCAAAAGTTTTCCTGCAAATTAGAACAGAGTTAAATCCAAGTTGCCTGAAAATCCAACCATTCTGCAGAATGCCTTACATCTTGTCCCTTGTGTACCTTATGTGCCTTATTAAAGACTCAAGAGAAAGAGAATCTCAATGCTATTTTCTACTGTATCAGG
This sequence comes from Mystacornis crossleyi, assembly GCA_013400655.1. Classification (NCBI taxonomy): domain Eukaryota; kingdom Metazoa; phylum Chordata; class Aves; order Passeriformes; family Timaliidae; genus Mystacornis; species Mystacornis crossleyi. The sequence continues at coordinate 8,037 of VYZQ01034451.1, read as the reverse complement.
TTACCATGGTTTTGGTAGTGGGGGGGTTACAGGGGTGGCTTCTGTGAGAAGCTGCCAGAAGTTTCTTCCATGTCCAACAGAGCCAATCCCTGGCAGACCCAAAGATGGAGGTGCTGCTGGCCAAGGTTGGGCCAATTAGAAATGGTGTTGATGCCTCTGCGATAATATATTTAAGGAGGGGAAACAAAGCTATTGTGCAGATGTAATTGTGGCCAGAGTGGAGTGAGAACATGTGAGAGGAACAGCCCTGCAGACACTAAGGTCAGTGGAGAAGGAGGGGCAGGAGATGCTCCAGGCACCGGAGCTGAGATTCTTTTGCAGTCCGTGATGCAGCCCATGGTGAAGAAGCTGAGCCCCACAGCCCACGGGGATGCACAGCTCCACCCGCAGTCCATGGAGGAGCCCCACGCCGGAGCAGGTGGATGCCTGACAGGGGCTCTGAACCCAAGGGAGGCCTATTTTGGAACAGTGTCCTGGCAGGGACCTGCAGACCTGTGGAGACAGGAGGCCACACTGGAGCAGGTTTCCCAGTAGGACTTGTGACCCCATTAGGGACCCATGCTGGAGCAGGCTGTGCCTGAAGGAAAGCACCCTGTGGAAGAGGGACCTCTGATGGAGCTCCATGATGGAGCAGTTCATACAGATCTGTTGCCCATGAGATGGGACTCACGGTAGAGAAGTTCATGGAGAATCATCTCCCATGGGAGGGACCCCACTCTGGAGCAGGGGAATGACTCTTTTCCCTGAGTAGCTAGAGGAACAATGCATGATGGACTGACTGTAACCACCATTCCCCATCTCCCTGCTCCACCAGGGTGAGGAAGAGGAGCTGGGAAAGAGGGAGGGGTGGGAAGACATTTTTCTAAGATTTATTTTACTTCTCATTATCCTGCTCTGATTTTATTAGTAATAAATTCAGTTAATATCCCCAGTTGGAGTCTGTTTTGCACATGATGGTATTTGATGAGTGATCTCTCCCAGACCTTGTCTCAACCCATGAATCCTTCATTATATTTTGTCTCCCTGTTCAGTTGCAGAGGGGAGTGATAGAATGGCTTTGGCAAGTGCCTGGCCTCCAGCCAGGGTAAACCCGTTACAACTATGTATCAAACAAAAAGAAAAGAATCCAACAGGAGTAACAGACTATATATGTAAATGACTAAGGCAATCACTCATTCCAAGGGAGACCCAATTAAACTTTCTATCTGTTTCAAATATGACAAAAGGAAGAGTAGAATTTAGTTTGTCAACATCTAGTAATAGCTTTTAAATATCTATGGCCAGCATATATGTGGTTTTGACTAAAAAACACATTTTGACCAGAGAATACATTTTGACCTGAACACCTCACTAAGTGAAAGTTGCTTTGAAACTGTTAGGCTAGTATACCAAAAAAAAAACCCTCTAAAAACAACAAATTATCCTCAAAACCTACAGTCAGTTTCAATAAACTGCCATTTGAAACAAGGGGAAACTGTCCAAAAATTCCCAAGGAATTGTATCTTCTGAAATGTTTTACACCAGTGTAATTCTCGGTTCTTATTTTTACTTTTAGGCTCTAAGTCAGCTGAAATCACTGCACTCTAGTGACTGAGGACATAGGATCATTTGAGTATTGTAATCATCATTCAGGAGTTCTGACTACACATAAGTGTTTTAAAGTTGGGTGAACAGAGGTAGAGAGAGCACAATGATCCAGCACTGCCATCCAATGTATGTTTAATATTTTCAGCAATATTCAAAGAACATGCATTTTCTAATCAAGTGCCTTTCACTAACTGTCTTCCGACCCTTGCAGATGAGGACCCAGTGCTTATCAAAATCAGTAGGAGTTTATAGCTTGACTAAAAATCCAATACCTGATGCTGTGGATTATATTCTATAATGATTTGCCTAAGAAAAGAGCTAACTAGTAGCAGAGAAAGTTTAAACTTAAAAAATCAGTCTCCTGGGGCCAGTCTTCAAATCATTCATCTACAAGCTTTCACCTTAAAATTCTCAAATTCCTTGTTGTGTGGAAATCTGCAAAGAAATCTGTCAAGAGTTACTCCACAAAATATCTAGAGTTATTCTAGAGAGCTCTGTTGAAAGAAAATAAAATTAATCTTTACTGAAAAGGGCATGAGAGTCTTACAGTTCACACATCTCTGCTTCAGCAGTCATTTTCTTTTCCTGTTTAAGTACATCTGACTTTTTTATTATTTGCATTTGTTTCCATTTTTATCACTGAAAACATTACATTTGTACTGGTTTCCTAAGTACAGTATAAAGTATGAATTGTTTACACAGTCGCTGTTCAGATTATCATTACTTTCCTTTTCACCTTAATGTCATCTTAGACATCACACCTTCCTTGCTAACCTGATGTTGGTTTAATGACTTGACTTGCTCTCGATAATAATGCCTCTTATCTTTCAAGCTGTTTAATGTAATTGTGTTAAGAATATCTGAAGTGACTGTGCAGGCAAATTAGAATTACCACAATAAGTTTTATGGTAAAAAATGATTACAGGAGTTTGAATGCCAAGTTAATGAAGAATTTAAAGATTTTATGTAGCACCCAAATCACAAGTAGTTTTGCTAAACAGAGCAGCCAAGAATTAACATTCTTTAACTGTGGCTTTTATAAGGATTCAACGGGAAATTCATAAAATAATTCCAAACCTCTCATGCAAATGCCAGAATACACACTGATAATTTGTCAATTCGATTAGAGACCTTCCCGAGGACAATGACCTGGATGGAAAAAACATTCTGAAATTTTAACCAAAATAGCCAAACTGACTGTCACCCTGGAAAATGGTGACAGAAAATGTCTCAAACCCTGGACTGAATTTCCCAAGAATATCTACCATAATTTCTTTCTATTCAGCCCTGACACCATCACCTCCATTTTCACCAACTAACTAACAACTAACTTCTTGACATCTCCCAATACCCCAGCAAGAATTCAGATCTCTCCAATGAACATAACTTTATGGTACAATAGAAACATTCACTGGTAAAGAAACTAAAATGTATAGGCAGTACCCTATCCATTCTTAAGGTGCATATATTTATGACGCACTCAGAGAAGATGTAAATGTTTTGTTTCCGAAATTAACTTAAGATTCAGCCACCTCACATCAGTTCTTAAGTGAACATCTACATAGTGAAGGGTACATGCTTAATGAGTCCAGGAGCAATTCTAACAGAGATGAAGTTACTCCCATGTTTAAAATTAAGTTGATGTATAACACCAGGTGTTATGGTCAAATGTGAGAAAAATATAAGCCCATGGTGCATGACATTTATTCCTCTGGGTTCATACCTGGAATTTCATTGTAAACAGACATTTCTAACTTATTCATGTTACACAATAAGAGGAGAACTCTTCTCAGAGTGCTCCTTCTTTTCCTGTCATTGTATATTAAAAAAGGGCATGTCTTGCAAATGGAATTGTAGACAGCTAAAATATCATTATTTTATTGTAACTGATTATGTCTGGTTTTCCACGTAATGCTTACCACTCAAAAGTCCACTTCTCTCACTTGAAGAAGCAGTTTTCTTGTTAGCTTGACCTACTACAAAAACATGTTTATGACTGCTGTAAAAAACACTTGAAAATTTGAGATATAGTGTCAGTACAGCATAAAATTGATCATATGATATTTCCATACCAGTTTGTACAATCTTGGCTAGTGCTAGATGTCAGTCTAAGTGAAGCTTGTTTCCAGTCACCATATACCTATGCCAAAAGTTAAAGAACTAACAGCCTGAAAGGCAGGAAAAAGGATGAGCAAAAAAGGGTATAAAATTAAAGTATAGCAATTAATGTGTATATACTATTAACAGTAATTTATTCTTGGGCAGTATTTTCTGACTTGCCTTCCAGTTCATTGATCATTATGTCAACAATTGTCATGGGGGAGTGCTTGAATGGTGAGAACATAGGGAAAAGGACAATATAAAAATAGAAATAATAGAGACATTTTAGGAAGTTAAATTCAAAAAAACCCTTTTCTATGATCTTGTTCTTTTATTTGTTTAGAATTCCTAGGAGCAAGTCTGAGACATCTGTATTCAGGTAATCCAAATTGTAAGTCAGGAAAACAAAGATGACTGAAACATTTTAATGCAGAGCTACTTCCTCCTATAAGACATGCAAATCACATTCTGATTCCATAAAAATTGCCTCTCCCTCAGCTTTCATTCTGCCATTACTAAAAACAATATACACCAAAAAAAGGCAGAAAGCACAATGTTTCCTAAAGTTCCCTGCATATTCAGATAAAAAGAGCAAAGCTCTTTAGTCTACAGAGAAAAATAGCAGAGTTGGGTGTTCTCTGTTACTGAATCTGAAATACATCATTTGCAACAGAAGGGAACACAGCAAAAATCCTAGTCAAGATTCCAGAAGTAAGCATAATATATAGCATATGCATATTTTAGAAGCTAAATTCTATTCCAAGATCGTGTAACATACTAGATTTTAGAGTTTTAGACCTAAGACTTATCTCTCCTGAATGCCTACAATTCCGTCTTGGCAACAGAACTGATATAGCTGAATAAGTGTACCTGACAAACACTGTTATCCCTTTGCTGTTATAGCTGCAGTGTATCAAGATCCAAGCATGTACAGAAAACTTGCAATGTTTTAATGACATTTAATGAACCTTCTTAGTTACTTCAAACAAATGAAAATGAGAAGATGTTGCCATACTGTCCCTAACACATAAAACTACAGCAAAATATAGAAAGCCACAGTCTAATTTTGGATTCCAGGATGGCTGTAGTGACTTGGTGCCAGATAGTCGCCAAGCACTCACACAGCTACTTACTCCTTCTCCTCCCCCAAGAGGGGCAGAGGAGAAAATAAAAATAACAGAGAGAAAACTCATGCATTTGGTGGGAAAAAAAAAATACAGAGAAAATATTTTTACAGGCCAAACACACTTGGAGAATTTAACTTAATTTGAAATATTTAGTTACTGACTTGAGTATTCATAAACAAAACAGCAAACACTTAAACACTTGGGGAAAATACCTTTCTTCTCCCTTTCCCAGGCTCAGCTTCACTACAGACACCTGCTCTCCTCCCCACTTGCTCACCCTCCATGTTATTGCCACAGGCTACATTCAGTCTCTTTGGTGAGGCAACAAGCACTGCAGGAGGGCAGGGTGAGAGTGTAGGGGTTTCCTTCAGCCTCTCTCTGTTTCTCACTCTTTTCTTCCACTGCTCCTTCCAAC